>LBNU01004457.1:128733-175726 GCA_014162995.1 Artemisia annua | reverse complement strand
ACTACCTAGGATCGTTTACGTCTTTGCAAGATCGTGATCGTAAGATCGGATCGAGATCCTAAGATCCTACTATAATGTCATTTTTTAATGATCTTTATAATATTATTCAAATCTACAAATTATTAGTAGTATATATTATAAACACGAAATTATATAAATGCTTTATGGAAATGTCGTCCTAAATTATTAATATGAATTTTTTAAGAAGAATTATATGTTGTTTTTTAAATTATATAAAAACATAAACAATAAATTTGTAGTTTTTTAGTTTGCGGTTCGAGAAAAGTAAGATCAGATCGGAGTAGATCTTAAGATCCTATGGTTAAAATCGGGATCTTATAAGATCTTAAGGTTGTTAAGATCCTACGTAAGATCCGGATCGTTTTTGCTTTGTAGAATCGTAAAATCGTAAGATCCTAAGATCAGGATCGGGATCCTGACAACTATGATATTTAGAATATAATATCCTAGACTCTTATAGGTCAAAAATATTCATAAGAAAATGATTTCAGCTGAGGTAGCTTAATTTGAACTCCATCAGGGAGCTCAATAATGTTCTGAGTTAGGGCTTGAGTTCGAGTTACAGGCTTGAGTTTAATTCAAAAAGAGCTTAGATGTTTAAAACCTTAGATTTTACATACCATCAGCACTTCAATTGTTGTTCAAAAGAAAAACACTCCAATATGTTTCAAGCTTGTTTTTTTGTGTCGAACCCAAGCTAGAACAGTGGAACTCAATAAGCTGACTCGAAACAAGCTCAAAAAACTCATCGTTTTAGGTAAACTCATTGTCAAGGTGAAATCACATGTCCAACAAGAAATTTCATACCGTCATTGCCTACCACAACTACATTTGCCAACAGAATACATCAGTCATCATCACTTTACAAAGATCGATTAAAACTAGTGAACCTCAATCACGGCTTGAGATACACCCAAAATTAGATTTAACTGTAGAAACATGAATTTGCAAAAAGCAAAACTCATATTATTTGCCGCAACTATTTCCCAATTATCCTTGAAAAAATAAGTATCCATATGTACATAGTACAAACAACAATTTGATTAAGAAAATGCTTTGATTCTTTACTTCATATATTTTCTAATAAGAAAATGCACACAAAATATGATTTAAGCGACAAAGAAAAGAAAAATCATGAGGAATGCAATCAATACAAAGAATATCTTTATCATCAGCCACCGATTGGATGATATACTGTTGAGGTACCTCATTAGTTGTCCCTGTGCACCTTCTACATTTGCCAGAGTGTCTTCCATGTTTTCATCAATCCTGTCAAACAGCCAAAAACCGTTCACTCGCAAGCACAATCATTAGAAACCAAAAACCGATCATTGTATTTATATGATTGCAACTTTGTCTACATGTTGCTATGATTAGAGTATATAATTTGCTGATTCTATAGAGAACTATAATATAAAAAAAACAAATGCTAGAAGCCAAAAACATAACACAAAAATACTGTCAACCTTAACTGCCATAACCATCTTAACTGACTCTTACAAAAAATCTCAAAAGACGTAAACCGGTTTACAGTCCAAAACACGCTTCATATCCAAAGAAACAGAAAATTGAGCAGTTTGCTCAAATGGAAACTGTAACAAAATGGGGTAGAAAAAGGTTGAAATATGTATTTATAAAGTGATTTACTACATCCAATGGGCAAAATGGGTATAATTCAGGAAAAAAAAATAAATAAATAAATAAATAAATAAATAAAATAAAAAATTAGCTAATAACTAAGCAGGTCAAGCGGTTGTGATTACCCAAAGTGTTATTCGTATTAGTCAAAAATCCTATATTGATTTATTCAAAGAAACTAGATAATAATATTGCCAAAAACTCCACAATATTGGACAGAAATTGTTTTCAAGCCAGCCCAACCTACCCGTTTGGACCTGGATTATAATTACCAGATTGACATGTTACCCAACCCTTCTGTCACCTCTATAGATAAACGTAGCAGATAGCAAAAAGCTCTCCTTGTTTCACATTTTATTGTTTATGTATATTTCATGTAAGTAATGTTTACATTCTTAGACTATAAGTAGGTGCACGCATAAGACTAACCTAATTGCAAGCTCCCCTTGCTGAGAAACCATGGTCGCCAATTGTGTGAAAATGTTGCCTAACTCGTGAATAGTTGACTCAACGTTGTGAAGAGCCTCAGCTCTGCTCTGCATGTAACTGTCTTGTAATGGAACCATCTGTTGCTGCTGCTGCTGATTTTGTTGCTGCAGCAACGGCTGAGAGTCAGCATCTGCTTGCTTCCTGAAAAGCAACATGCCACGTATCAACACATGCTCAAAGCAGAAAAAAGAAAATCCAGTGTTGTTCACACTGGCGATTAGTATTTATATTTTGCTTATTTCAAATATGCTAAGTGAGTTTTAAGTTTACTAAATATTTTAGTGACCANGCTCTGCTCTGCATGTAACTGTCTTGTAATGGAACCATCTGTTGCTGCTGCTGCTGATTTTGTTGCTGCAGCAACGGCTGAGAGTCAGCATCTGCTTGCTTCCTGAAAAGCAACATGCCACGTATCAACACATGCTCAAAGCAGAAAAAAGAAAATCCAGTGTTGTTCACACTGGCGATTAGTATTTATATTTTGCTTATTTCAAATATGCTAAGTGAGTTTTAAGTTTACTAAATATTTTAGTGACCAGATTGAATACAAAGATCTTAGAAGATAGTCTCTTGAATAACACCAGCTCAAAACCGCGACAAATAACACAATCGTAAGGTTAAGACATTATGATTTCAACAAAAATAGAATGTGGGTCATCTTCACTTTACCTTTGGAACAATGGAGATGAACTTGAAGACTCATTCACCCATGGAGGAGGAGAGCTCGATGAACCGGCATTTGATTTATTAGCTAAGGGACGCTGACGGACAAATGGATTAGCGGTCTCTTTTTGAGGAATCGAGGAAAATAACTGCTTTCTATTTTCATTAACCTTCAAGTTCTGCAGCCCAAAGACCAAAAGATTAAACATATGAAAAAAGATGTAGTTAAGAAGATGTAGTTAAGAGTGCAAATTGCGTATAAAGTTAGACAAGTTCAGTCTGAACTCTATTTCAAATTTCAAGTAACAAACTTACTCCAGGCCAGAAATTAACATCAGGAGGGAAAAAAAGACAACATAGTCAAATCTACCAACATGTCATCATTCTAAATTGGCAACCGAGTCTGATTAGCGTAAACTGAAATTTTTGGAAACTGGTTACCTTTTGAGAAAAAATCAGGATTAGGACCCTATCATGTTAAACCAATTAATAAGCTTTAATTAACAAAGCAAATGACCCACTACTAAAATCTCGTGGTCCCATTTCCATGTTCTCTCTCACAACATGACCAACATGAGAGATCTAATCCAAAAAAATATAACATGAACGGAAAGCTGGAAACATTTAATGAGCTCATAATTTCTATTAAGTGACAGCATACCTCTGTTCGCATGGTGAGAACTTCCTTGAACTCCTTAGTGGTGCTCATCAAACGGTTCTTTAGATTGTCAACAACCGTGGTTGAATGGGTAGTTGTGTCACTTGAAACATTTTCACCTTCGTGTTGGGAATTGCAAACAAGCTGCAATTCCACCACAGCTGAATTAAGAGCCGTAATATCCTGCTTAATGACAGCTGTGAGTTCTTGAATCTCCATAGTTGGATCATCAAACAACGCAGATGTCCTCTTTGCCACTGCAAGGACAGAAGTGAAATCATGTCAGTACTTAGTACCTCAAGCTGGACATGTAAACAAAATATGAGTAAGTGTTGTCTGCATAATAAACTCTGTATGAATTAATACACACTATCTCCAGGATAAGCGTTAAAAGTTGGGGCTTCAAAAAACCCTTTATTTGGCAAAATTAAGGCTCTGATCAGCAACCAACTTATGGCTGTTAACAACATTTTATCAAAATGTAGCATCAAGGGGCTATTAACCATAACCATAAGACTTCTTTCTTTTGAAGATAACTGTAAGTTAGTTGTTAAACATAACCCTGAAAGCTTTATTCAATCTACTTATTGCAATAGTTAGCATACTTGTGGTTGTTAACTATATTTTTCAAAAACAAATGTGTTAACCATAACGTAATGCTTCTATTTTTCAAAAATAACTGCAAGCTTGTTGTTAACCTTAGTCCTAAGGACCATGATTAGCCTTCCCTTTCATTATAAGAAATGCTAACCATAGGCCTTAAGGCTACAGTTATCAACTAACTTACAATTATTTTTGTATTATTTTTCATTCAACATATAAATACAGTGAGCAACCAATTTATGGTCGTTAAGAGCTAACCATATTTTTCAAACAATTGTAGTTTACTGGTTGTAAACCTTAACCTTAGAGACTTCTGTCTTCATAAAGCAACAAGCTAGTTGTAAACCTTAGCCGTTGAGGCTATGAACTATGGTAAACAACCAACTTGTGGTTATTTCTGTATTTAGCAAGATAAAAACAATATTAAGCCAAAATATAGCTATTATGGTTGCTAATTAGTATGTTAAACTTTCATTGTAGAAAATGCTAGCCAATGCTCCAAGGGTTATGGCTAATACGTAACTTAACATTGATGGCTATGGTTGCGACTAACTTAAAACTTTGTTTTTTTCGAAAGGCTCAACTTGTAGTTGCCAACTATTTATCTTTAAGGGTTTTGCTAAATAGATCCAAGGGCTATGTTTTAAAGATCAAGACATACTAAAACTTTTTGTACATCACCCATCTTGAGTGGTTAAAAATAAAGTACAGCATTTTAAGCATGTCTTAATCTCTTAAACATAACCCTTAGGTCTATGATTGGCAAACCCCTCTTTTAACAAATACAATCAACTGGTCACTAACCATAAGACTTAAGGCTATGGCATGGCTATTTTTGTACGAATAAAACATGTGTTTAACCAACTTGTGGCTACAGTTGCAAGTAATGAACTTATAATAGTCAACCATTCTTTATGAAATATAACTATCAACTGCTTAGTAACCATAAGACATAAGACTATGGTTAACCTCTAACTTATGCCATTTTCATATAAAAAAATCAACCAACTTATAGTTATGACTTATGATTAGCGGCCAAATTATGGTTGTTAGATAAATTCTGTAATAAAGAAATAAGCATTGTTATAAAGGCTTCTTTTATTCATAACCGCAAGTTGGTTGCTAACCACAAGTCTTAGGGTCATTGGTTAACAAATTACTAGCAGCTATTTAAAAAAAAAAAAAAAAAAAAAAAAAAAAAAAAAAAAAAAAAAAAAAAAAAAAAAAAAAAAAAAACTTTATTTAACTAACTTGTGGCTATGGTTAGCAACAAATTTCTGTAAGTTAACCATATATGTTTTTATAAAAGGGTAAAATATAGTACCTATATCCCTTCTTTCTACCGTATTTGGGAGACTATTGATCTCAGGCCTCATCTTAAAAAAACGTAATACTTTATTTTTACAATAATGCACTTTTACTGCACTAATTTCTAGAATAACAAACAACAAAGAAAGTGATAATAAATTATTACAACTTCCAACTACAAATGCACATCCAAACACTACTTCATAAAGCGTAGCAGACTAACAGCTAACAACAAAGAAAGTGGTTATTGGATTTTAGTGTGCTGGTGCATAGCTCTTGGTGGAGTGTGTTTTGTTCAGTTTTTTATAGTGAATGTACTAAGTACATTAATTTTATGTAGTACAAGAATGTGTATTGGTCTACTTTGTATCTGTCTGATTCAGGATTCTTTCTGCTCTTTACTTTAGATAATAGATACAGAGTGCATATAACACTGTATTTCATGATATTTATAAAAGAATTTCCGGAGATCCCTTCGAAAAAAATACTTCCTACAACTCAATATATCGCATCTCATTATCTATTAATGTTTAGAGTTAGATTCCCATCAGTGTTGTAAAAGTAGGATTACACGGCAGAGTGAGCGATTACTCGCTAGAATGTAAGTGACCGAGGCAAGTTTAGCCGAGGCGGCCAGAAAAATCAGCTTGGTCAAAATTCGGTCTAAACTCTGCCAACTCGGTGTTAAAGTATTTGTTCAATTGTGTTAATGTTTTATTTCTAGCTCCTATGAAAAATCTATGGTCCTATGAACATGTAATACGTATAATTACGAAATTCTTATATAACAATTCGAACCCGAGTACTCCCCGTCTAGGTCGATTACTAGTTACTACAAGATAGCCAAACACTTGAGTATTACCTGCGAGTTCTAAAACCTTGTAAAATGTTACTTCCTACAACTCACTTAATCGCAGATCATTATCTAGTTACGTAAACTTAGATCCGCATTAGTATTACATTCACATTTCCTAAACTTAGATTTAACCGATTAGTAGCCGGCTTTGACCAGGTGGATCATTTTACTGGTTATCTCAAATCAACAAGGTAGGAGGCCGACTTTGTAACATTCTATGGTTCCTACAAACATGTCATTATTATAATTTCATATAAAAATTCCAATTCGAGTACTCCCCACCCCCTAAGACAATTACAACCTTGAATAATACTACTGTAGTTCCTACAACTCACTCACTTTATGGCATCTCATTATCTAGTTACGTGTAAACTTAGATCCCGATTATTATTACATTCATTCACATTTCCTAAACACCATCAACAACTAACACTAGACACATTCACACATCGAGTCATAACTAATCACCAACAACAATCACAAAAACAGTTAACAAAGTAACTAACTCACACTGCGCAGTTATTAGTATCCTATGCATTTACATTTCCTAAACACGATCAACAACTAATAGTCTAATATCAAACTATTAAACTAATAAGCTTCTGTGATGAATACTGCTTCCTAGAAAGCTACAGCAGATAGTTAACTAGTTATGTGTAATTGTGTAAAGTTAGATCTCCATTATTATTGTATTCATTTACATTTCCTAAAAACGATCATTCAGTTAATTTGGAGCCTATCGATCTCATAGATCAACTCATCAAGTTTAATCACCAACATAAATTACAAAGTAACAATATATAAAACTTCTAACAATAATAAACGCTAAACAAAGTAACTAACTCACATTGGGCGCAGTTATTAGTATCGTATTCATTTACATTTCCTAAACACGATCATCAACAACTAATACTAGATACACTGAGAGTCATCAAGTATAGTCACCGAGAAGCTAAACCGTAGTTATTATAAAATGAATCATTACATATCAAACTAATAATAATAAATCATAAACAAAGCAACTAACTCACGTTGCGCGAGTTTCGTAAGCTAATATTCTCACTAGTATCCTAATCATCCACATTTCCAAAACACTATAAACTAATAGTAGATACATAGAGTCAATAAGTAAAATAACTAACTCACCTACACAATGTGATAATATATATATATATATATATATATATATATATATATATATATATATATATATATATATATATATATATATATATATATATATATATATATATATATATATATATATATATATATATATATATATATATATATATATATATAATATATAAAACTTGTGATAAATCCTAAACAAAGCTACTAACTCACATTGCGCACAGTTATTCGTATCGTAAGCTAATATTCTCACTAGTATCCTAATCATTTACATTTCCTAAACACTATAAACTAATAGTAGATACATCGAGTTAATCATCGCACACATAAATAATACTCCCTCCGTCCCAAAATAAGTGTCCAGTTTGACTTTTCAGAGTCAAACTAGTTCAACTTTGACCTTAAATATTTTTTTTGTGTTATATAATACTTGATGAAAAATTATACCAATGAAAAATACACTTAAAATCCAATCCATTCATATATTTTTCATCANTATATATATATATATATATATATATATATATATATATATATATATATATATAATATATAAAACTTGTGATAAATCCTAAACAAAGCTACTAACTCACATTGCGCACAGTTATTCGTATCGTAAGCTAATATTCTCACTAGTATCCTAATCATTTACATTTCCTAAACACTATAAACTAATAGTAGATACATCGAGTTAATCATCGCACACATAAATAATACTCCCTCCGTCCCAAAATAAGTGTCCAGTTTGACTTTTCAGAGTCAAACTAGTTCAACTTTGACCTTAAATATTTTTTTTGTGTTATATAATACTTGATGAAAAATTATACCAATGAAAAATACACTTAAAATCCAATCCATTCATATATTTTTCATCAAGTATTATGAAACACCCGCAAAAATAGATATGGTCAAAGTTGAACCAGTTTGACTCTGAAAAGTCAAACTGGACACTTATTTTGGGACGGAGGTAAGTAAAGTAACTAACTCACATTGCACGCAGCTATTCCTATCGTATTCTTATCTACATTTCCTAAACACGATCTACAACTAATACTAAGAGTCATCAAGTATAATCACCGAGAAGCTAAGCCACAATTATTATAAAAAAAATGAATCATTACGTATCAAACTAACAATAAATCACATTGCGCGAGTTTCGTAAGCTAACATTCTCACTACTATCCTAATCATCTACATTTTCAAAACACTATAAACTAATACTCCCTCCGTCCCATATTAAGTGTCCACTTTCATAATGCACAAAGTTTTAGAAGATTCCACTAATTAAACTCTCCACCAATCAAATATCAATTTTACCCACTAAAGTCTCATCTTATTGGTTGAAAGGTACAAGTGGACACTTAATTTGGGACATCCAAAGATTCCATTGTGGACACTTAATATGGGGCGGAGGGAGTAGTAGATACATCGAACTAATAATAATAAGTAAAGTAACTAACTCACCTTCACAATGCGATAATATATAAAGCTTACTTGTGATAAATCCTAAACAAAGCAACTAACTCACATTGCGCGTACCTACTAGTATCGTATTTATTTACATTTCCTAAACGCGATCAACAACTAATAATAAATCACATTGGGCGAGTTTCGTAAGCTAACATCATCATCACTATCCTAATCATCTACATTTCCTAAACACTACAAACTAATACTAGACACATCAACTCAATCAATCATCACAAACTAATAAATAATAATAAATCATAACTAACTAACTCACATTGCGCGAGATTCGTAAACTAATAAGTAAAATAAGCAACTACTCACATTGCGCGAGTTTCGCAAGCTTCTGCGAAGTATGATGAATACCGTAACCGATTTTGGAAGCTCGTTTATTAAACTCCGATTGAAACGCAACCGTTGATCTCGATCCCGAACCGGATCCATCACTTTTCACTAAAGGACCATTACTAGCACCACCGGAAGGCTGTTTGGATCTTTTGAGGCGTTCGGATATGCTTGTGAACTCGTGTGTACGGTCTCTGAATGATGAGGATTGAGTTGATTTCATGTTTTTGAAACCCTAATTTTGGTGGTTGAGTGAAATTGGGGATTTTGAGATCTGGGATGGGATGAAATGAGGTGAGGTGGATCGGATCTAATAGAGTGACAGACAGTGTTTTGTGGATCTTTATTTTTTGACCCGGAGTAGTGTTACCTGTCAAAATACCGGAGTAGCAATTTTTTACATAAAGATGTTTAGCTTTTAAATGTTAAACGTTCATCAAAGCTACTTATAAAATGATGGAATCGAGTATTTCGAAAAAATAGATAAAGCTATATGTTACTTGTTAAACGAGCATTAAAAATTACAACGCTCAAAGCTTACTGCTCCTAAATGCTTAACGTCAAACATACCTGTTTATAAGATCACCCACGCCAGTATGTGTAGGGGTGTCAGTAGGGTCGGGTTGACCCGACCCGAACCCGAACCCGATAAGGCTTATCGGGTCGGGTCAAATCGGGTCAAAAAAAAGTTGTCGGGTTGTTTTGACCCGAACCCGATAACCCGATAGTGTTATCGGGTCGGGTTCGGGTTAAATAAATAATGCTATCGGGTTATCGGGTCAACCCGATAAGACCCGACAATCACTTTTTGATTTATTAGTTATTGCTTTTTAGAAAATTCAGTAGCTATTATCTTAGAAGGTATGCAAAATTTGTTGGTGGCCTGCTGAACACTTGCCAACTATTGGNACCCGAACCCGAACCCGATAAGGCTTATCGGGTCGGGTCAAATCGGGTCAAAAAAAGTTGTCGGGTTGTTTTGACCCGATAACCCGATAGTGTTATCGGGTCGGGTTCGGGTTAAATAAATAATGCTATCGGGTTATCGGGTCAACCCGATAAGACCCGACAATCACTTTTTGATTTATTAGTTATTGCTTTTTAGAAAATACAGTAGCTATTATCTTAGAAGGTATGCAAAATTTGTTGGTGGCCTGCTGAACACTTGCCAACTATTGGCTTAAAAACATGGTACGAATTAGGCAAAAATGACATTTTGGAAATTAGATATATATTTTTAACTAATAATACATGACAAGATGAGTAAAACATTTGAAATGCATTAGAAATGCTAACAAGTAACAAGGCATCAGAGAAAAAAAATACATCTTTTCATCGTTCTCACACGTCAAATATTTCTAAGAGCATAAACTGTGAATTGAACTCACATGCCCATTCGAGTTGTTGGTACACCGATGAGTTTCAACTATATGTGAACTAATCTAGTTGTAGTTTACCTTAATAGCTCAAAGATTATGCATTGTTTATTAACATGCTGATATAGTTTTGTTTTTAGAAGTAGTTTTTCCATTGTTATTAGTATGCTAATTTAAATTCCTTATTATTTTGTTTCGTCACTTTTGAAAGAATAATATCACCCGATAACCTGACTCACCCGACCCGACATAACCCGACCCGAATACCACCCGAACCCAACAACCCGATTCTTTATCGGGTCGGGTTGCGGGTGAGTTTTAAAAAAATTAAAACCCGACTAACCCGACTCGATAAGACCCGACAACCCGATAACCCGACCCGATAACACCCCTAAGTATGTGTGTAAGTTGTGTCACTTTAGTGTCACATTAGTATATTTCAACTGCCAGATCACTGCTAATGTTAGATAAAGTTTATTTCCGTGTGAATGGAAATGTTTTATACTTAAATTGTAAAAACTGATAGTTTAGCGCATTTAGACATTTTATAAAAAAATAAAAAATAATTTTATTTTAATCAGATTTAGATTTCTTAACCATTTATTCAGATTAAGATGAAA
Source organism: Artemisia annua (assembly GCA_014162995.1). Taxonomy (NCBI): domain Eukaryota; kingdom Viridiplantae; phylum Streptophyta; class Magnoliopsida; order Asterales; family Asteraceae; genus Artemisia; species Artemisia annua. Next base: position 164,548 of record LBNU01004457.1, on the reverse strand, counting down.
ATCAGATTCAGAGTTTTCAACTATGAATTTAGATTCAGATATTCAAATCAGACTCAAACTCAAAGCATCTTGATAAACAAATGGCAAGTTAGCTTATTTTACCGACTCATATAAATCATTACATCAATTCAATAAAATAAATAGATTAATGAAAGTTTACCCAAAATAACACCCGCCATCCCTATTCAATTTTAATTACACCACCGATAGCTAATTTTCACACTAATTGCATCGATAGTCGTCATTTTAAAAAATATGGATCAACTGTGTAATAATCTAAAAACTTGTTATACAGATAATCCATATTTTTGTTACACGCATAGTCCTTATTTTCCACAATATGTACTATCAATGAAACAGTTTTTGGAAAGTAAAAATTATTTGTAACTAAAATCGAATAATTTAACATGGCCACGTCATTCATATAACCGTGTTTTTCCAATCCGGGTAATTGTAATGATAAACTTATAATACTGACTCTTAACTATTATCTTAGTAATACTCTGTATATTCTTTTTACATTACTTGTTCTTAGACTAACACTTATTATATAATTACCAGGCCCAAATACGAAATAGCCCAAATTGCAAATACTGGTTCAAAATAGTTATTAAAAAAAAATGGTTCAAAAAGGCTCGCCGAACCTTACCAAAAGGCGCGCCTTTTCTCGCCTTTTTCCACGCCACGCCTAGAGCAGCCGTCATGGTCCATTTCGTGGCGGTGAGGCCACGCCTCGCGCCTTGGCGCGCCTTTTAGAACACCGACATTGGACAATTATGACTATAGACAAATTTTCAAAGAAAAAGAAGGTAATAAATTTTGGAGCACAAATTATAAACCGACAATGGATATAAATTTTTTTGACTATAAACAATCATATTTTTGCGAAATAAAATTTTAAAGGAAAAATAAGATAATGAGTAACATTAATATTAGCAAACAGGATAAAGGCTCTAAGGATAATCAACCCAATCTTATAGTGTAAATTTATCTAGTTGGACAAAAAAATGCACCTCTAGTCACTATACTAATAGTATAGTGACCGTTCATGAGGGCCAAAACGTATAGACTATTGACCATTTATGTTGTATGAATTCTCCTAATATTTTGTCAATATAAAACTATCAGTTTATCACTTTATATAAAATCTTTACATATGAATGGCATTGTTTTTAGGTTTCATTAGAGATTATAGGCACATCAGATAACGACAGGGACGAAGCTAGGGGGTGCCCGCGGGTGCACGTGCACCCCATGGATTTTTTCGATATAGTGTTAATTTTTGAAAATATTAACGATTTTTCCTAAATGTAACTTAAATGCACCCGGTGCATCAAATGTGTCGCTAGTGTTTATGTTAATATGTCCATTTAGTTATCGTTTTAATGAAATCTTCGTTTTAATCCACTTTTTAACTCTATTATGTTACGGTTCAAAAAACTTTGTGCACCCGGTCATATTTGTTTCTGGCTCCGTCATAACAAGCCAAGATAGCGCCCGTTAGCCATAACGGGGTGGCAGGGACCAAATGCGCACCGTTCAGGGGCCCCGTTCGCCGCTAAACCCAAACGGGGGAATGTGGTCAACTTTAGGGACGAACGGTGAAATTTACTCAAAATAAAAACATGATACTAAAGGTGTTTTGAAATGTTGATCAAACCCGACCCCACTTGTTTTAACATACATTAAAAATGGGTATCTCGTGGGGAAAATTTTCTTTTTGCCCCCTACAATTTAATTTCCTGGCTCCGCCACTGGCTGATATGCTATCACGAGGACTTTAACCCGCATATGCTATCACAAATTTGAAACACACGCAGCTCACCTTTTAAAGCGGTTGTTTTAGTGCGTATGTTATCTAATAAAACATTTTTAATAAATTCCCAAGCATCCTTAGCGGTTTTAGGGTCAGTTTTGATAATTGTTTATATGTTGTGATTATTTATAATGATTGAAGGATGAAAACATAAAAATAAATAAATAAAATAATAATAATAAGTAATAATAATAATAATAACCCGAGAAACGCATTATAAATAAAACCCGTATCTATCAATCGTTGAAGATGGCGGCTTCGCAATGGGGTATCGACCCGAAAACTGGTGGGTTGAGGAAATTGGATGATGAGAAGCTAGCGAATGCTATGTGGAAAGATATTTGTAAGAGTAATGGGTTGCCGTTGGACACACCTTACGTACTCAGAAGCCAGGAGGATTTATTGTCTGATAACATGACCTGGAGGGAAAAGACTATGGATGATTTATGGAGAAAGATTTATGGGAAAAAAGAAGAAGCAGATGATGGCGTTTGGAAGAAGAAGTTTATTCAACAGTTGGAGAAGGAATCAAATCAAGAGGATTTGAGTGAGTTTGAGAGAGAAAAGGCTCGTAAGATGCTGAGGAAGATGATGAATCCAGAGGACGATAAACCTTTTGTTTTTACCGGTTTGATGGCAAGGCTCGATAGTCGTGGCAGGTACTTGAAGAGAAAAGCAGATGAAGGTGATGAAGAAGCAGCCAAAAGACTAGCAGAACTAGGAACATCATCTACTTTGTTTTAATTTAATTTAAGTTGTTTACTTTGTTGAACTACTACTTTTATTGCTTGCTTGTTTGTTTGTTTTTAATCGACATTTAAATATGCACATGCTTATGCTTGTTTGTTTGTCTTCCTGTTTTTTCATTCTCGCCCATTGCTATACATAATATTACTTGATAGATAGATAGATAGACAAGGATCACTCTGTCTTAATGGCTACCTAGGTGTGTTTTTTTATATGCACATACCTTTACATGCCTCCTTTTGTATCATGCTGGTTTTCCGAACATGTTCTCTCTTTCAAACCATTCAACTTGCATATATGCTTTTCATCTTCTTTTTCTCAACTTCCCACTGCTCATTTTAAAGGCTTGATTATGTTCTATTCGGTCCCGCTTTAATTAAAAGTTTGAATGGCCAATTGGAAGTGATACCTCAAATCCCTTCCTTTCAGAATTCCCCTTTGCCCTCCCATCTCACATTCCTTCCGGCCACTAGTCGAATTTATGACCCTCGTCTTTCCCATCTATCAGATCTCGAGATGAATTACTAGACGCTTAACATTTGATTATTCTCAAAAGCATTCCATGGCCCCGTACGTGTCATATTAATCTTTTGCTTCTTGGATCTTCTATGGGACATGGACATTCATTCCATTTCTTGAAACAGCCACACTAAAATGGTTTTGACAAAGCTAAAGGGGTTGCTTATATTGCCACAGCGACNCTCCAAGCAAACCCTAAAACAAAAGGCTAAGCCTTTCAAGCCCTGCACTCATTGTGGATTCAATAACCATCACATGTTGATTGTCATATGTATTCTTGTTGTGATATTTGTGGAGACCCTTCCCATGATGCATCAGGACATGACAATGTCTTCAGGCTAGAAGAGGACTGACAACAAACTCATCTCAGTCAACTGAGTCCTCTTCAAGCACCAAATGCAAGATATGTGGAAGCTCTGTTCACTCCACCACTGACCATGAGTCTATTAACAAATTCAAAAAGTCCATAAGACCCAAGCCCACTAAGAAGTGGGTCAATAAGCAAAACTAACCCAGTTTAATGTTTGTGCAGAAACATGTCAGGGACCCTGTTTGGCATCTTGATAGTGGATGCTCAAGGAGTATGACTAGTGTGAAGCAATATCTGCACAAATATGTAGAAGAACCAGGCCCAAAGGTAGTATTTGGTGATAACTCATCATGTCCCACTGAAGGCTATGGTTCACTAAACTGCAATGGTATAGTTTTTACAAGGATAGCTTATGTTAATGGACTCAAGTACAATCTCATCAGTGTCAGTCAACTCTGTGATGCAAAATACATAGTTCAGTTTGATGATAAGAGAGGGACCATCTTTAATGCCAAAAAAGAAGTTGTGTTAATTTCCCCAAGAAGAGATGATGTTTATGTCCTGGACATGTTAACACTCACTCGAATGGGACTTGTCTTTTCACAAAGGCAAGTGAGACAATCGACTGCCTATGGCATAAAATACTCGCTCATCTCAATTTCAAACACATCAACAACCTTGCCAAGCAGAACAAAGTTCTGGGCCTGCCCTCCCTGGTGTTTTCAAAAGACAAACCTTGTTCAGCATGTGAGAAAGGAAAACACCATAGGGCCTCCTTCAAAACAAAATAAAACATTTCAATCAAAAGCTGCCTTCACCTTCTTCGCATGGATCTCTTTGGACCTGTCAGTCCAATGTCAATTCACCATGAGAAGTATACTCTCGTCATAATGGATGAATACTCAAGATACACTTGGTTTTACTTTCTGACCAAAAAGAGTCATGCAGCTGAGACTATCATGTCCTTTGTCAGGAACATAGAAAATCAAAATGACATCAAGGTCAAACAAATTAGAACTGACAATGGGACTGAATTCAAAAATCAGGACCTTGAGTGCTTTTGTGATGAGAAAGGAATCTCTCAAAATTTCTCTTCTCCTTACACTCCTGAACAAAATGGAGTGGCTGAAAGGAAGAACAGAACACTCATTGAGGCAGCTAGAACAATGCTGAATGGCTCAGTCCTCTCAAAGCATTTTTGGACTGAAGCAGTCAAAACAACGTGCTACACTCAAAATAGGTCCATCATTGTGAAAAGACACAATAAAACACCTTATGAAATATTCAAGGGAAGAATCCATGATATCAGCTACTTTCATGTGTTTGGGTGTCCTGTGTTTATTCACAATCACAAGGATCACTTGGGCAAATTTGACGCTAAAGCTGATGATGGATATTTTTTAGGTTACTCACTTGTCTCCAAAGCCTTCAGGGTGTTCAACACAAGGAGACAACAAACTGAGGAAGTGCAGAAATAGCAGAGATTGCAGAAATCGCAGAGAGTGCAAACATCACAAAAGACAGCAGAGAGTGCAGAAATCGCAGAGAGTGTAAACATCGCAAAAGATAGCAGGGAGTGCAGAGACGACTACAAAAGACTTAAAGATCTACGTCGCAGCGATTGTGATTAAGGGGGAGAATATTGGGTTAATCCCAATCTACCCGTTTTCTACCCATTTAGAGGGTCAAACCCGAAAGTCAAAGTCAACCAAGAAAAGTCAACACGCTGGAAATAACTGTCAAATGACAGTTAACAAAAACAGTTACAAAATGAAAGGACACATCTGTTGGTCAAAACGAACCAACACAACTCTTCATTTGTACCCTTTCGTCATGTATAAATAGATAGCATATGTATCGATTACAACAATGACAGATTTATAGAAATAGAGATTATTTTAAAACACTTTTATAGAAATAGAGATTATTTCATTCTTTTTGGTATATTTTGATTTAAAGATCCGTAAATTGGGCCAACAAGGCAACCTACAAAAGAAATCAACAAAACACCCAAATTAACGAAACTCTAATAATAAAATAGTAAAAAATAGTAAGAAAAGGGAAAGAAAAAAAAAGAAGTTACATATGAACGGATCGTAACCTATCAACGAAAAGGTGCCTTAAAATTATTATCACCAACTGGTTTTGATTCTCCCACCTAAGTATAATCGAAGCTGAATCGAGCATAAAGAAAAATAATCTTACGGCAAAGAAAACCCCCAAATTCGGAACCCTAACTACTGGGTTTTGATTATATGATTTGAGTGTATGTATGTGTTTTTGTGTGATGTATGATTTAGCTGAATGATTTTTTTTTAGGATTTATGTAGACGCTGGTGACCTGTAGAATGCTGAATTTTGTTTCGTGTGTGTGTGTGTTTTGTGAATGGTATGTGTGGAGAAGAAATATCTAGAAAGGGGTAAACGGAACGGGTATAGTGACAAAAACGGATGAACAGTTGGATGAACAGTACTTTAACGGAGCTCAAACCAATCAGATGACATTTTTTTGATAACGGAAAAACCGGGGTTTTAATATATTGATAATGTTAGATGTAAAAGGAAGAGTTGTAAGTAGTACTGTAGTTTTTTTGTGGATATTATCATAGAGTTGCGTCTTATCAAGTTTATGTTTTCAAGATTTTTCAACTTCTGGTTCAATTACATGGCGAATCACGAAAAGAGATTCTTTGAATATCTACTGTTCATATTTATTTATTACGTTTTGTTAAGGATAGTTCTTAGTGAATTAACTGATCAGACATGATTATGATTGAAACAGAAATTAAATAAGGCATCATGTTCGGCGGTGCTAACTTTGGCGTATCAGAGTCTTGGACTCATCTATGGGGATTTAAGTACCTCTCCTTTATACGTTTACAAGACCACATTCTCGGGAAAACTTAGTCTTCACGAAGATGATGAAGAAATATATGGTGTCCTTTCCTTCATCTTCTGGACTTTCACTCTAATCGCCCTCCTCAAATATGTATTAATTGTCCATGTCAGCTGATGACAATGGTGTAGGTATATATTAACCCTTTCACATGTTGCCTTTCATATTTTATACATACAGAAAACCGTTTATAACATTTGACATATTTTTTGTGTTTAAGGTGGTACCTTTGCATTCTATTCCTTACTATGCCACCATGCAAAACTTAGTATGCTTCCTAATCAACAAGATACCGATGAGAAACTATCAGTATATGGCGTTGAAAAAGCTGCAGAAACATGGCAAAGTTTTGCTTTTAAATCTTTCTTTGAGAAACACACCGTGTTCCGAAAAGGATTGCTGATTTTTGTTCTTCTTGGAACTTGTATGACAATTGGTAATGGCGTATTCACTCCTGCTATATCCGGTAACTGTCTTATATCAACAGTGTCAACTTAGACCAATTTACTTATGAATGGGTCAATTCAGGCTATGTTTTATACCAAACGGGTCAAATAAAAATTTTAAACTAAAGGGGGAACGGGTCAAACGGGGTTGAAAGCCGTCCAAAATTTTGTTTATATTTTCAGATTATCATTGTAATAATATCGATTTTGAAATCATAATTGACGTAATCATTTTTTAAAGAAAAAATGGACACAAAAATGACCCGTTACCCAACCCAGTCATATGAAGATTCTGCTTGTCAACATACAAATCTATCTAAACATGTCAAAAACTTTGTTTTCAGTTTTCAGCAGTTTCGGGAATCACCACAAAGTTACGGGTCTTCATGAGAGTAAGCCAACAAACATACTTGGATAATAAATTCTAATTTCACGAAGTTTATTTCTTTTTTTCAGTTTTATGTTAACTTTTGTTACTTCTTTTTCTGTAGATTATGTGGTTGCAATCTCATGTGTTCTTTTAGTTGGGATTTTCTCAATTCAACATCACGGGACAAACAGAGTTGCTTTCTTGTTTGCTCCAATCGTCACAGCTTGGTTGCTATCGATTGCTGGCATTGGAATATATAACATAATAAAATGGAACCCACGTATATTTCAAGCTCTTTCACCTATATATATGGTGAAGTCGCTTAAAGAGACACGCCGTGAAGGTTGGCTATCTTTAGGAGGAGTTGTCCTATCAATCACAGGCGTGGAGAGCAAACATGTTTGCTGATATAGGCCATTTTTCCACATTGTCCGTGAAGGTAAGAAAACGAGTGTTTGGATGTGCATTTGGAAGCGATTATAAGGTATCGCGTAATCATAATAGATTTTAGGTTTAGCAAATTTTGCTTGTATAAGAAATTAATAGATAAAATGACACAAAAACGACATTTGGTGAATAATATAGAGATGGTTAAAAAATAGGGTAAACAAGTTATTTATTTTATTGTCTGATAATCAAATTTGTTGCAGCCTCTATAAAACTGATTATTTGACCCCTAAACATTAAAATAATCAGAGGCAGAAGCAAAAATCTGTTTATCAATGTCGAGTCGGAAACCCATGTTACCCAAAAAAAAAAAAAAAAAAAAAAAAAAAAAAAAAAAAAAAAAAAAAAAAAAAAAAAAAANTTGCTTATTTGGGCGAGGCTGCGTTTTTGTCAAGGCATCGCGCCATCACGAGGATATCCAAAGAAGCTTTTATAAAGCAATACCAGGCAAGAAGTTGCCCCTCCAACAACCCAAAATCCAAATGACTGAAAAGCATGTTCATGATTTCATTGTCTTTTTTTAATTTGTGTGCGCAGAAGCTGTATTCTGGCCCGTGTTCATAGTTGCGACTTCTGCTGCTGTCGTAGGAAGTCAAGCTGCAATTTCTGCCACCTTTTCGATTATAAGTCAGTGTTGTTGTGCATTGAACTGTTTCCCTCATGTGAAAATCGTTCGTACTTCAAGAAAAATATATGGGCAGGTGTATATTCTGGAGGTAAATTGGATGTTGTTCAGCTTGTGTTTAGCCGTGACAACTGGATTAAGAGACACAAACATGATCAGGCATGCCTACGGTATTCATCCTTTTAAATTTAGTCAACTGTGCCTTGCTCTTTGGCTTTTGAGGTGAAATGTAGATTTGTAAACTAGTATCTTTTCATTGATTATTGTCAGAACGAATATCGTCGAAAACGTAAACTTTGAATTGGCTTTTTATGAAATACGAGTACATGTTAAATTCTCCCATAAAATTATATATTCCGGCATTATTTTGAGCCTATTTATCCTTAAAAGTCAAACTGGGGCATCTAATGACTAATCATATGCACCTCTTTGACTTATTAGGTCAAACTTGTATTTCCAAATTGTATCCTCGCGTAGGAAATTTTGCAAATTTTTCGTCGAAAACGTTAGCTTAAATATTTTGTATCAACAATAATGTAGTTGTAAAGTTATCCTCAAAACAACTTTAAAAACCGCGTAAGTCAAGCGTATATCCCCTTGGAACTAATGGTTATTATTATTTCTTGGTGTAGGGCTAGCAGTGTGCCACACCCCGCTAAGAGCGGAAACACGAGGTGCAACGAAATGTAACATCGCATATGATAGTAGAACAACACCATATTTGATTTAAGAAATAAATTACAATGTTACATAAAGAATTTATTACAATACTGAATAATGAAAACAATAGTCTTAATCTTGTCAAATTATAAGTCTTTAGAAAAACATCTTGGTCAGGTCAACTCGGTCTTTGAAATGAGAATACTATATAACTTCAAAATGCAAACGCCTTCAATAAATCACTATAGATCACCTGAAAATGATACTCTAAAATGTCAACATAAAGTTGGTGAGCTCGTAGGTTTAAAGTAAACATAAACCATTTTGCCATGCATAAGTTCATAGAACAAGTGTGCAAACAATAAAGTGGCATAGGGCAATTAGTACAACATAACCAACCAATAATCCAATCATCACAATCTTCATCTCCGAAAGTATATAGTGTACAACATGCATGCCTACCAGCTGGAGCTAACACATGAGTACTCCCATGTCAATCATGACATGAGACCACACAGCATAATACTCCCATGTCAATTGGAGTAAATCCACGACATGAGATCACATAGTAAGAATCCACACGATAAAAAACTAATGCACCTAGCACAATCATAAGCACAATAACTTGTCCAAGTAAAGTAAAAATTTGAGCACAGCAGGAAAATAAATTTTGAGAATCATTTTCCCCCAAGTAAAACATAAGTAAAAAGGGTCCACGAAAACTCACCTTAAAGCGGATGAGATAAGGAAACAATTGCAAGCAAATGAACAAAGGAATCACAAGCTACTCCTTCTTCAACGAATCTACATAAGTTATAATCATATATTACTTATACATTCATTTAATGTCAGAGCGGATTTTATTACTCAAAGTTACTTATTAATAGGTTTCGTTGGGTCACTGAATTCCCAAACTCCCTTAAGCTAGGATTTGAACATAAAATAACCTAAGTGTTTGATATCCGTAAACATAATCAAGTCACTGAATGAACAGTCATTCAGTGAGTCATCTTCAACATGCTCAGGGCGATCCTAAGAAGAAAGGTTCTCCATTCAGTGAGGCGGACTCTCAGTGAGTGGTACCTAAGCCAAAGAAGAAGGTGATGGATTCAGTGAGTGATGACAATAACTCACTGAATCCCAAGTTCCTCCTCACTGAAGCAACAAATGGTTTATGACTGAAGATAAAGACATGAAGCCTGAAGAATAGGCGGGACAAGGCGGGAATCGTTTGAAGTTGCAAAGAGTGTCAGTATCCTCACAAAGTCAAACTTTCCCTGAATGGCTAAGGTTCAGGATGGTGTCATATCTGAACCTCAGAAAGCACTATTGTCCTATACCCAAAATAGACTTATGTAACAGAGACAAAATATGTAAGTATTTTGTCTCAACTAGGCTTATGTCATCTTTGTCTTTATCATAACGGTTGTAATATACTTGTGTATAAATAGTAGTCATAAGGAAGAGTAAAGGGTGCGGAGTTTGTGCACTTAATGCTTAGACGTTTACAAACCAATCTTTACTCTCTCCAAATAGCAATTGATCCTAAGATAGCTTAGCTGATCCATTTGTTGCTACTTAAGCTTAGCTTAAGTTTATTGAGGAGTAACACATACCATACCTGTCATTTCAATCCCAAGTGTTTATTCCGCAAACACTTGGGTATAATTCTTTTGATTAATTTCTAATAAAGAGTTAAACGTTGAAAAATATTGTCTCTTATCTTTTTACGTTTGTTTTCATTAGTTGTTAATCATTGCATTGCTAAACCATGGAACTTGGTTAGATTAACTTTGTAGTTAACCTTAATCAAGTAAAAGGGACCAACAAGTGGTATCAGAGCCAGGTTTATAAAACTTTCAAAACAACAGAGTGCTCAAAAGTTTTTAAAAATCAAGATCCTACCATGGCTAATAGTGATGTTCTTCAACTAGTCGATAAAAAAGGGGGAAGCTATACTGCTACTGCTCCCCGACTTGAAGTTGGAAAATTCAACAAGTGGAAAAAGCGCATGCTTTGCTACTTAACTGGGATGGAAACTTATTACATCACACTAATTAATGAAGGTCCATATGTCCCTAAAACGGCTACTAGTCAAACCTGAAGCTCAATGGACCCCTGATGAGAGAAGGGTGGTCAATTAAGACCAACGTCTGAAAAACATCATTATATCTTGTCTCCCTGACGATATAATGGAATCAGTCATCAATTGTCCAACTGCAAAGTAAAATTGGACTGACTTGGTTCATAGCTATGAAGGTCCTTTAGATACCGAGGAGAATTGGATCATGGACCTGAAACTTAAGTACAACACTTTCAAGGCCAAAGACTCTGAAAGTCTCTCAGATACCTATACCCGGTACAAAACCCTTCTAAATGAACTGACCAATGATGGTGTCACCCTGTCTAAGCATGAAATCAATGTTTGTTTTGTCAACTGTCTCCCTGAGAAGTGGTTAAACTTCTCTCAGGGTCTAAGAAATGCCAACCATCTCCAAAATCTTGAGCTTCTTGAGATTTATGATAAATTTCTCTATGAGGATAACCTAATCTCTAGGAGATATCCTAAGGCTCAAGACATCAAAAAGACCCTGACCAATTCTCTCATATCCACTGCCTTCTATTCCAATGGTATTGTACAGGATTTCCAAGAAAACCATGATGATGAGGCTGTTAAAAGAAGCAGTGAGGAGTACCTAAATGATTTACAAATTGAATTTCAAGAAAGGGCACTCCTTGCAAACTCAAAACGTTTTATCAGTAGAAACAAAACTTTCTCAAAAGCAAAAGCCAATGAAAACACTGAGTGTTTCAAATTTGGCAAAAGAGGTCACTTTGTAAAAGACTGGTTTTCAAAAACAACCTCAGAACCCTCATACCAGTTTTCAGGAAACAATTCCTCAGGAACTAAATTTCAACCAAAAAAGCTTCAGTCTCCTCAATATTTTCAAAACAAGACTGAGAATAGTTCTCAGAAAGACTTTGAAGCAAAATACAGAAAGGCAAAAGCTAAGCTTGCTCTTCTTGAGTCTACCCCCACAAGTTCTCAGTCTCCTCAAGCCCCCAAACCTGTTCAGGCTAAAAACAAAGGGTTGGTCGCTGAAACCTTTGACTGGGATGAGGAAGATGTATCCTCAGAAGATGAAGAGGTTCATGTCAGTGCACTGATGGCACTCTATGATGACAACAAGCTAGCTGTGGGCAAGAGTCATGCCAGAAATGGTGAATGGTCAACATCACAATGAGGAAGGTAAATATTTTACTTTCTATGGATGATGATTCTGATTGGCAATCTTATTTAAATTATATCAATGTTGATCTTAAGTATGTTGAAGAGCAGAGGCTGAATTTGTTTTCTAAATATAATAAACTTGTTTTTGAATTAAGTATGTATAGAGATGAACTTCTTGCCTTAAAGCAAGCTAAACTTGAAAATGCCACACTTCAAATTCAAAACTCTGAATTAGTAAAACAAAATCATGCTCTTCAAGAAGAACTTAAGAAAGAAAAGGAGGTCATTGAAAGCTGGACCAAGAAAAACCCAAGGGTATATGAAACTGTCAGTCTCACTCCTAGTACTAAAAAGAGAATACTAGGAGAGGATCAGCTCACTGAATCCTCCAATGAGACTCAGTAAAAGGACCTTCAGACCAGCTGGTACCTCTTTTGAAAAAGAAATGCATCCTAAACCAAGTGACTGGATTGCAAGACTCAGTCCTGATGGCAAAATGCCAAACTTCAACACTGGGAGAATCTTGGTGCCTGAAAGCCAGGCTATCAAAGAGATGCTTGGAGTCACTGACAAACCCAGTAGTACTGAGTCCATCACTGAGTCTCCAACTGAGTCCCAAGCTCCACTTCCACCATTAAAAGTACTTCAGGGAGCTGAACCCTGTTCTGACATAGGACCTCTGGTCTACTCTCAACACTCTCCCAAGGAGAGGGTGGGACTAGGCACAAAGATCCTGAAAAGGCCCAACTTTGAACAAAACAAAACACTACCAGCTCCCACTGAAGTCTCAACACCTTCTACCTCCATTGAGGTCAAACTGACAGCACTGACTCAAAATTTGATCAGTTAGCTGAACTTGTCAGGAAGCTAAGTGAAAAGTTGGAATCAAATGAAAAATCCTCATCAATAGATAAGGAACCAACTTCATCGTCCTCAGGCACCACCAAACCAAAATCCTCACACAAGCCCCTGAAAAGATGTGAACTGTGTAACTATACAAATCATGCCACTGATGATTGTTATAGGATCTTGTTCTGCATGATATGCAAACAAGAAGATCACAGAACTTCTGACCACTTATCCTATACCACCTCCCTGAAGGCTCAAACAAACTACGAAGCTCAGGCTCATAAGTATGCTTCAGCCTCCAAGCAAACCCTAAAACAAAAGGCTAAGCCTTTCAAGCCCTGCACTCATTGTGGATTCAATAACCATCACATGTTGATTGTCATATGTATTCTTGTTGTGATATTTGTGGAGACCCTTCCCATGATGCATCAGGACATGACAATGTCTTCAGGCTAGAAGAGGACTGACAACAAACTCATCTCAGTCAACTGAGTCCTCTTCAAGCACCAAATGCAAGATATGTGGAAGCTCTGTTCACTCCACCACTGACCATGAGTCTATTAACAAATTCAAAAAGTCCATAAGACCCAAGCCCACTAAGAAGTGGGTCAATAAGCAAAACTAACCCAGTTTAATGTTTGTGCAGAAACATGTCAGGGACCCTGTTTGGCATCTTGATAGTGGATGCTCAAGGAGTATGACTAGTGTGAAGCAATATCTGCACAAATATGTAGAAGAACCAGGCCCAAAGGTAGTATTTGGTGATAACTCATCATGTCCCACTGAAGGCTATGGTTCACTAAACTGCAATGGTATAGTTTTTACAAGGATAGCTTATGTTAATGGACTCAAGTACAATCTCATCAGTGTCAGTCAACTCTGTGATGCAAAATACATAGTTCAGTTTGATGATAAGAGAGGGACCATCTTTAATGCCAAAAAAGAAGTTGTGTTAATTTCCCCAAGAAGAGATGATGTTTATGTCCTGGACATGTTAACACTCACTCGAATGGGACTTGTCTTTTCACAAAGGCAAGTGAGACAATCGACTGCCTATGGCATAAAATACTCGCTCATCTCAATTTCAAACACATCAACAACCTTGCCAAGCAGAACAAAGTTCTGGGCCTGCCCTCCCTGGTGTTTTCAAAAGACAAACCTTGTTCAGCATGTGAGAAAGGAAAACACCATAGGGCCTCCTTCAAAACAAAATAAAACATTTCAATCAAAAGCTGCCTTCACCTTCTTCGCATGGATCTCTTTGGACCTGTCAGTCCAATGTCAATTCACCATGAGAAGTATACTCTCGTCATAATGGATGAATACTCAAGATACACTTGGTTTTACTTTCTGACCAAAAAGAGTCATGCAGCTGAGACTATCATGTCCTTTGTCAGGAACATAGAAAATCAAAATGACATCAAGGTCAAACAAATTAGAACTGACAATGGGACTGAATTCAAAAATCAGGACCTTGAGTGCTTTTGTGATGAGAAAGGAATCTCTCAAAATTTCTCTTCTCCTTACACTCCTGAACAAAATGGAGTGGCTGAAAGGAAGAACAGAACACTCATTGAGGCAGCTAGAACAATGCTGAATGGCTCAGTCCTCTCAAAGCATTTTTGGACTGAAGCAGTCAAAACAGCTTGCTACACTCAAAATAGGTCCATCATTGTAAAAAGACACAACAAAACACCCTATGAAATATTCAAGGGAAGAATCCCTGACATCAGCTATTTTCATGTGTTTGGGTGTCCTGTGTTTATTCACAATCACAAGGATCACTTGGGCAAATTTGACGCTAAAGCTGATGATGGATATTTTTTAGGTTACTCACTTGTCTCCAAAGCCTTCAGGGTGTTCAACACAAGGAGACAACAAACTGAGGAAACCTATCACATTACCTTTGATGAGAGTACTGATGCTATTCAGTTCTCAAACACCTCAATGGAAGAGATTGGAATTGATGATTCATCTAGATATCCTCCTGATGAATATCATCCTGAGAATAGTCCTTCCACTCAATACCAAGTTGATGCTGACTTCTCATATTACATCCTTCCTCACAACCTTCCTCAACCAACCATCAGTGAGTTTGTTGAAGCTCAACAAGTTCCAAATGAGATAACTCATACTGTTTATGGCGGTTTGAACATGTTTTAATGACCCATGATTAATTCTAAAAAAATTCTGTGTTGTGTATCACTGTATATAATAGGAAAATATGAATGCTCTTTCTGTCTCAAAATTATTGTCTTCAGATAAAAAAACAAAGCAATTTAAGAAAAATGAGACTGCTACATTCTTTAACCAATCAAATATCATCGCGGCCCACTAACTCTTTTGATTAGTTGACATAAGAAATAGACTATTATTTTGGGACATCCCAAAATGAAAATGTGCTATAATTTTGAGACGAACACACATAAACTTAAACACTTTTGAACAAAAGGGTTCTTGTGTTTTGTTAAAAGTGAGATCATAAACACTCTGAATTATCTCAAAGATTTATTTGCATAACCCTGACATAAAAGGTCAAATAACTTCTTTTGAAAAATGATCACACGATTTATTGCGATATCCGGTTATTGATTATCTTCGGGTAACGGTGAATTAACCCAACATATAATAGGGTGGTAGTTGACCTAAGGCATATCTACTTTAATAGATTTCAGTCTAGGTTAGACATTTAAAACCCTCGGGATGGGATCCTCTCAAGTTGAGAGGTACAACTTGATTCAAGTTGGGATATTATGAGCTATTGGATTTGATCCAATGGCTCAAATCAAAAGAACTTCTTTTGATTTGAACCATTGGATCAAATCCAATAGCTTTTGATTTGAACCATTGGATGTATTATATTTAGTTATTTAAATATAAATGAGGTGTTACGTTTGAGGACTTTTTTTTTGTTGTTTTAGGTCTTTTCTAAAGCGATTCGTATAAAATGCGCCCGTTTAGCCCACGCCCGTTTGGCCCATGCCCGTTTAGCCCATGCCCATTTAGCCCATAGCCCGTTTAGCCCGTACCCGCCGGCCCGCCCATTTTGCCACCTCTAGTCGGTAGCAATGTATCTAAAAAGCTTTTGTTATGGATCATCTACCTCATGAATACCAAGCATGTGTACCATGTATTGTCTTCTACATAACTAGATTTATTCGTAACATATTTCATCTTTTCTCTAATCAAAATACAAATCTAGCTAGTCATGTTGCTATTTTTGTATATAATGGTGCTCATAAAAACTACATTATATATATTTTTTGCATCGGACGCAAATATCTACAATAAGATGGAGTATATGATTGATAAGGTATTCTCACACGTTTTGCTTGAATTCAATTGACAACATTGTGTAAGCAATAAGCTAGATGATTAAACGTTGGATGGTTTTTTGTTATGTAGAGGTTATATTATGATCATATACCGAATATGATGCTTTTTTCACTTTGAATATTTAACTGTTTGTCTAGAATAACAAGCGAGAGCTGAAAATGATTACTAACGATGGCAAAATAAGCAGATTGGACATGATGATACATTTTATTCAAGCAGGTCGGAACCCGTTCAAGTAAAACATATTTCAGATTATATAGATGACTAGAGATTATCGCTTATTTATTTATTTTTACTATAAGATACTTCTGCCTGTTTACTACTATGTTATTGAAAAAACCAAACTAGAAATTTGTTAACATCTTGGGAGAAGGGGTTACTTCCCAAATGGTCAGATTCTCTAAACCATATCTTATACAAAAGGTACCAAATATATGAAACTAACCACTTCAACCGTTTGATTTTATAGTATTCTTGAATCTCAAATATGACATTTGTCATACGTTATTAATTTTCTACTCCATGCAACTAAATATAAAACAAATAAGTGAATAACATAAGTCAGAACTCAGAAACCTAAGTGTATACATACAATCCTTTAATGAATGACTTGCATTGGTTCATACGAGAAAACTATATCTACCTATTATATAAAAGAGGCATTTTCCTCTAAAGATGACACGTCAGACTCCCTAAGTATCCCAAAAAATACACCTCAGCATCCCAAAAAATGACATCTACGACATTTTTCTCTAAAGATGACACGTCAGACTCCCTCAGTATCCCAAAAAATGACACCTCAGCATCCCAAAAAATGACATCTCAGCGCAAAATAGTTAGCTACTGCTGGAAACTTTGAAATGTTGATAAACACTCTTCCACTCCAATACTCAACCATTAACACCATATCAGTCTCACCCGCTCCAATATATCTCTCTCATATGAAAATTTCAACCTATGTAGCTCTGTCTGTCTCATGCTCACTTGCTTTTTCCAGTGACAACATTTTCCAAAGAAGGTAACACCACGTTTCTTTTCCTTACTTATCTTATATATTTTTTTCCCTCGCACACGACTTTTTAAGGTTTGTTTGCTTTGGCCTGAATTCAGCCTTCTTTTTCATAGGTGAGCTTCTTTCTAGCTTCTCACTTTATCTTCTCTGTAACAATCTATCAAAGCTTTAACAAAGATTTCCAGGTATGTACTTGTCTACTTGATTCCATAATTGTAGGTGTTACCATTAATTCTTTAAATCTCCCGATAATCTTGTTTGTAATGTTTATAACTAGGTTTAATGACAAGGTTTGATCTTTCGGATTAATTAGGCAGATGGAGTTGTTGATGATGTTTTATTCTTTTATGAACTATTTCTTTTTTTAGATGCTACGAATATGTTTAAAGTCCCACGCAGGAAGGGAAAAAACGAGCAAATTATGTGGCCTTCAAGTGGGTGGAAAAAAGAGAGAGGCAACAAAAAAAGCCCAAGCCAGAAAATAAACAAAGAGTGAACTTTTGTTGGTGTCATACCCGATTTAGTTTGTATTTTGGATTTAATTTATTACTGTAAATCAGGTTTCATATGAGTGTTCTTCTCGTGTGGTTGTGGTTTTTTGTAGGAGTCTTCCAATGAAATTGTGTAAAGCTAATCAAAGATCTGAGGTGATAAAGTGTAACCCTTGTTTATATAACGGTATTAGCTTTTTATACCCTCATTTCTCGCTGATTTCTTTTTGCAGTTATCATTTCTTCTACTTAGATATATATTTTGAGTTTTTAATTAATTGTTAGTAAGTTTCGAAAATCCAAAATTTATGATAGATAAAAAAATTATCAATAAGCAATATGCCAAAAGTTCTTTATAGATCCAACTTTTACCATAGAACCCATCAAACAATCTTAGCCACTCATTTTTTTTTATCAAAATAAAAAAATAAACTTCCGCCCTTTTTTTAAAACTTAAATATTTCGCAAACCGTAAATCGTCAAGCTACAAACAAAAATACCATCGCGACGAGAATTAAATTATCTTTCTATAGACATGCATTGTTATATACTTTCGACGAACTTTTTGTTCGATGAACTTTATTTTTTTCGCCCAGAAAAATCATATATGATTCGTAAGAATCATATATGATTCGATTTTAACAAATCATATATGATTCTTACGAATCATATATGATTCGTAAGAATCATATATGATTCGTAAGAATCGAATCATATATGATTTTTTACGAATCATATATGATTTTTACGAATCATATATGATTCTTTCTGGGCGGAAATTAAAAAAAAAAAGTTCGTCGAAAAAAAAAATTCGTCGAAAGTATATAACAATGCATATCTATAGAAAGATCATTTAATTCTCGTCGCGATGATATTTTTTTTGTAGCTTGAAGATTTACCGTTTGCAAGATATGTTGTTTTGAAAAAAAAAGTGGAAAATATAAATGGGTGGCTATGATTGGTTGATAGGTTCTATGGCATGTATGGGTTCTTCATGGATCTCAACTCTAAGCAATATTAACGCTAAAATCTTTCTAACTTTTTCTTTCTTAGAAAAGATTCCTGGGTTTTCTTAACCACTAAATTATAAGACTATGATCTTATTTGTAATCAATGTGAAAATAATTTAGATACTGCTCGATCTCATATTAACAAGGTGGATATATGCTTATATAAAACTATAAACATTTATTCTTCAAATTATTCGAGTGGAACATGAGTGAGTGTGTACAAAAAGTATGCGTGCATCTAAATTTTCTAATATTATCTTTATATTTTGGGATGAATTTTGTTATGTGAAGGGAGGTTGATGTGTATAGATGTTTTCTCAGTTAGTTTGTTTTTACTACAATATTGCTTATATTTTAGTTGTATTACTCACCTGCGGTATCAACATCTAATATGAGTAATGAGTATTATTATTGCAATTGTAGTATTATTGTTTTTGTTTATTTACAAATGAGAAAAAAAAAAGTTGTTAATTAATAAATGAGGAGAAAGGTTGAAAAGGTAGATGATAGTTGTTGGATAGGGGCATGGAGAAGGTATGGGAGTGATGGCAAAATGTTTGGTGGTTGAAAAAAAATGTAAGTGGTTGAAAATGAGATGTAGTGTCATTTACATTGTTCCCCATACCAGTATTCAAAAAAACATTTTTCTTGTCGTCTACATAATTTTGTTAATCTTTTAGTTTGTTTTATTGTACATTTGATAATTCACAATTTGGCTTGGTACAACACATGATGAACCTTAGAAACAACAAATCGACCATAAGCACGGCCAAAAAGACCACCTAGTATATATATAAAAAGATATGACCAAATAATAATAACAAATGTATGTCCAACACGCTTTAAGCTAAACAGCTTAAATTTATATAATCTTAGTTTACAATTAAAAACACCCAAACTACAAAAATCTTCCTCGTTAATAATGGGCACATAGGCTACATAGCATAAGAAATATCAACCATAAATTTCTTGGTTTAGTCGATTCATTGACAAAGAGAATCACCCTTATTCTAAAGGTATCGTACTATAACACTAAGTTTTTCCATGCAACCCTTAAACGGAAACGTAAGAAACTTGAGATTTCTGGAGTTATGTCAAATGGCATATGGATCACGAATCCGGCTCAAGTCAAAAACACTTTTTTTGATTTTTTCAGTTCCAAGTTCATAGCTTTTAATGGCATCTCCATTTCTCACCCAAGCCCCCACCTGAAATCATTATCTTCAACCCAAAGAGAATTCCTATCTTCTGCCTTCTCTGAATCAGAAATCAAAGATGCTGTTTGGTCTTGCGGCAGTGACAAATCTCCTGGCCCGGACGGTTTCTCTTTCCGTTTCATAAAACGATTTTGGGATTTGGTAAAAGATGATGTATGCGGTTTTGTCACGGATTTCGGTAAGAACAGTTTCATTCCTCGTGGAATGTAATTCTTCTTTTATAACTCTCATCCCAAAGAATCATAGCCCAATGTTTGTCAAAGATTACCGACCAATCAGTTAATCGGTATTCAATATAAAGTCATAGCCAAAGTTTTAGCTAATCGTCTTGCACATGTAATTGATAGCATCATCAGTCAGGAGCAGACGGCCTTTGTCAAAGGGAGACAAATTCTAGACGGGCCTCTTATGATAAATGAGATCGCAGCTTGGTGCAAAAAACGTAAAAAGAAAGCTATGTTATTTAAAGTCGACTTTGAAAAAGCATTCGACTCGATTAGCTGGAATTACATTTACTCTATGATGAACTTCATGGTATTCGACATTAAGTGGATTAATTGGATTCAAGCATGCTTATCCTCTTCATACACTTCGATTTTGATTAACGGTAGTCCTACCTCGGAGTTCAAAATTGGTCGAGGTCTTAGACAAGGTGACCCCCTATCCCCGTTTTTGTTTATTATCGGGATGGAAGGATTACATGCGGCCATTGAAGATGCAATATCCTCAAGTTTATTTCATGGCCTCTCCATTGGATCTCAAGGTTTGCACATTTCACACTTCCTGTACGCCGATGACGCTCTCTTCGTTGGCGAATGGAATGACCAATATATTAATAACTTGATTATGGTTTTGGGTTGTTTTTATGCGGTGTCGGGTCTTCAAATCAACATCCAAAAGTCTAATCTTTTTGGTCTTGGAATCCAGCAATCGGAAGTTGAGAGATTGGCTTCGGGGACGGGATGTAGTGCTTCATCTCTTCCATTTAATTATCTCGGGCTCCCTGTTGGTGTTAATATGAAAAACGAAGCTAGCTGGTGTCCCGTCATTGATAAGGTAAAAAAACGACTTAGCAATTGGAAGGTTAATATGCTTTCATCAGGTGGACGTCTCACTTTAATCAAATCGGTGCTCGGCTCTCTTGGTATCTATCACATGTCTCTATTTAAGGCTCCTATTAAGGTGTGTAATTATATAGAAACTTTGAGATCCAGATTTTTCTGGGGATGTAAAGATGAGGATCGAAAGATTTCTTGGATTAAATGGAAGCAAGCATTAAATGATAAAGAAAAAGGGGGTCTTAGCATCGGCAGTGTTCAAGCTCTTAACTCGGCTCTTATTCTCAAATGGAAATGGAGATTATTAAATAGTTCGGGAAGTTTATGGGTTCAGATTATAAAAGGAATTCATGGAGATTATGGTGGATTGTTGACATTCCCGTTTAAATCTTCTAATCATGGCGTGTGGGTCAATATTGTTAGAAGCATTCACCATCTTCATGAAAAACAAACCATTCCTCTTAATCTCATGAAACGAAATCTAGGCAATGGCAGAAACATCAAATTTTGGGAAGATAATTGGCATGAAAGTGGCCCATGGAATCTTAAATTTCCTCGTTTATATGCTCTCGAAACTAATCATACTTGCCTAGTTGCTGATCGGTATTCTCAGGGACATTGGTCTTGGCAATGGAGGCGTAATCCAAGAGGAGGTGAAGAGGGTTCTCAGCTAGCAGCTTTAATGGATATTCTTAGCCATCTTTCTCTTAACTCTAACCCAGATTATTGGACATGGGAAGCTGATAAATCAAAGAAGTTTACGGTGCAAAGTGCACGTCGCATCATTGACAACCGCACTCTCCCATCAGGTTTGTTTCCTACTCGTTGGTGCAAGTATGTTCCTTCCAAGATTAACATATTTGCTTGGCGTCTTCTTCTTAATCGGCTCCCTACAAGGATAAACATTGTGGAGAGAGGAATTGATATTCCTTCAATTCTTTGCTCGATTTGTAATTTACACCATGAAGATGTTGACCACCTTTTCCTTCACTGTGAAGTAGCTTCTCAAATATGGCAAAAAGTTGGAAATTGGTTAGATCATCCATTCCCTACCTTTTCTTGCGTTTATGACATTTGGGAGAATTTGGACGAGCAACCGCAAACAAGGAATGCCAAGATCATCAAGGAGGTAATTGTCCTTTCAACAGTTTGGGTCATTTGGAACTTTCGGAATAATGTGATTTTCAACAACTCAAAGTTTCAAAGAAGTAACATCTTTGATAGTATCGTTGTTAACTCTTTTGATTTCTTGTCGAGTAGATATAAAAAATCTAGAATAGACTGGAACATGTGGTTGCAAAGCCCTTTAAACTCTATGTAATTCTTAGCCTGCAGTGTTCTATTTAATATTCTGCTTCAAAAAAAAAAAAAAAAATCTACTATATATATTTTAGTTATATACGGGATAGCTTGGCTACAAGTTTTGTAGCTACATAGATTCGCTTGCTTCATTCAATTGAAATTGTTTGTAGCTTTGTTTATCTAGCTACTTGGTAGTTTTATATTAAAAAGGCACTAAAAGAAAAAGAAAAGTAAGTGAAAACATAGCCAAAAGTGACGGGTAAATTTAAATATTTTAGTGAGAGTGAAAAAAGTGAATGAATTAAAACTGTAATAATTATTTAAATATTTTAAGTGATTTCATCATCTCCATTATCTTCTATTAATAATTCTTGCTGTGGGATGTCTTGTATAGTTGTATTTGTTTTTTGCAGAGATTTATACTATGTTTCCTTGCTTAAAAAAAAAAAAAAAAAAAAAAAAAAAAGTATTTTAATCTAATAATACTTTTTTATTTTTTTAAATAAATTCTTATTATTTATAATAAGATCTTAAGTTTTAAGTATATGTATTCTCATTTACAAAATATCATAAATGAGATATCTATAAAAGCCCCAAATTAAAAAGCACACACTTCGCTTATAAAACCAAACTCTCAAAATTTAACTCTCAGCTCCTTTCCCGCCAAATACCGAAATCGCAACCTCTTCGCCAAAACCTCCACCGTCCGATATAGGTAACTACTGCGTTAGTAATTTTTATTATTTGCATATAAAGTGTTTGATAAAATGTCTAGTTGAATTTGTACTCTTATTCTGAAAATTTGTGGATTGTATGTGTAGACCAAGTGTTTGATGAAATGCCTGACTGAGTATGTGTGTGTGTGTGTGTTTTTTTGTCGAGTAACTCGAGCTCGAGCCTAGAAAATTAGCTCTAAATGTTTAATGAGTCGAGCTCGAGCTTATATAAGCTTGACTCAAGTTATTGTCGAGCTTTTCAAGCTAAGTGATATTTTTTCGAGCCAGATTAAGAATGCACCAAGTGTAAATACCTATTTTTTCGAGTAACTCAATGCACCAAGTGTAAATACTTATTTATGAATGTATCGTTATGAATAAACCTAGCTTTTCGAGCCGGATTCAAACTTTCTAGAGCCAAGCTCAAGCTTCTATCATGAATGCTTGTCGAGCTACCGAGCCAAGCTCGAGCCGAACGTAACCTTGTCGAGTCGAGCCCAGCTAAACTTCGACTCGATTCGGCTCATTTACACCCCTACTTGAGAATACTTGCATTCATGAATTCAGTCTTGATAACAGACGATATGTAATAGGATAAAATATGCTATTAATCAGGGCCGTCGCGTGACATTTAGTGGCCCTGTGCCACATGTATAAATCGGGCCCCTTTAACGCTATACCACACAAAGAAAAAGTTACTTTAATATGTAAACGATTGTTAATCAAAATTCTTAAAAATTGAGTAATTTAAGTATAGTGTATATAAAACCAATTCTAAGTATATGGTTATGTTAGTTAGATCTCTATAAATGAAAAGTGGAATATCTCAAATCTTAAAAATTGAGTAATTTAAGTATAGTGTATATAAAACTGAATCCTATTACTATGTATGTAATAGTAAATTTTAGTCTCACATCTAACTCATGCCTGGTTTATGTTTTTACGCAAAATGTCTTTTACTGGGCCTTTCTCCTAAGTTTAAATATAGCTATACAAAACTTACAAGTATTAATTGGAGGCCCCATGAATTGTTGGGCCCTGTGCCACTGCCTCTGTTGGACACCCTGTGAGCCGGGCCTGCTATTAATAAGAGTACGTTTACTCATATTCTGTTTCTTTTCAAAAGGCATTTACTCATATTCTGTTAGTTAATGTCATGTTGGTTTAAATGGTTTACGTTTGAAGTACGAACCACGATTTTCCCCAGTGTGTAGTATTATCACACCATCAGTGAATGCCTTACTGCATAGGCTACTTTCCAACGTGCATCCAGCATTTTAGTTCTAAGCAATTTGATTTTTTAAATTTGGAATTGAAAACTGAATCAAGTACGTATTATAATTTAGTCGGTATCTGGTTTGTTATTTTTAGTTTCAACTGGATACATCAAAATTGGAAGTTGAACCTAGATTTTGATCATTAGTCCTAATTTTGGCGTTGGATGAGAAATTCAAATAAGGACAGAGTAAAAGGTTAGGTATACTATGACAGGGGAGTAACATAGAAATATAAAGCGTATTATAAATTTTGAAAGAGATTTTCTGTTTGACTTTAACACGAATATAGTTAATTATTACAATAGGTTTAGAACCTTTTATTTTGCTAACGTTAATGTCGGGAATGGGGTGTTTGGTAGTAAAGCCCGAAAAGTATGCATGGGAATAGATAAGGGGAGTTTGGATTGCCTATAATTCGAAGAAAATGTCCCTTTGATTTCCGGGATTTTGGCGAGAAATCCCGGTTTTCTNGACCACAGAATCTGATCAGCAGAAACAAGAACAGAAAACTGGAACAAAAACACAAACTTGCACACGAGTATAACCGGAATAAAAGCTCTCCAATTAACAAAGAAAATAAGCCTAAAACTTTGATTGGTTTCACACTCTGCTACAAGCTCAGCAGGTTGTGTATTTATAGGGACTAGAACATGCTATCCAGTCCATATCATGCTACAACTCTAATTCATAAAGATAAACCTTATCCTTGAACTAAAAATAAGGAATCCTAATTAGACTAGAATTGTGATTATCCATATGCTTGGAATCTGTTTCTTTGACTTCCCATATGCTCGAGACAGTCATTAGCCCAACATAGACCAACTCTTCAACAAAATGCTTGACTGAGTTACGCGTTTTTTTTTCTTTTCTTTTTTGTTTGGAATTAGGGTGTAATGAGTCGAGCTTTTGTCGAGTAACTCGCGCTCGAGAGCCCAGAAAAAAAAGCTTGAAATGTTTAAAGAGTCAAGCTCGAGCTTATATAGGGTCGACTCTAGTTATTGTCGAGCTTTTAAGTGATATATACATCTTTTTTTATATGTATTATGTATAAGGGCTTATTTATGAATATATCAAGCTTTTCAAGCCGAGCTCGAGCCAAATTCAAACTTTTCGAGCCGAGCTCAAGCTTAAGCTTCTATCATGAATGCTCGTCAACCTGAGCTCGAGCCGAACGTAACCTTGTCGAGTCTCATTTACTTGAGAATACTTTGCATTCTTGAATTCAGTCTTGATAAGAGACGATATGTAATAGGAAAAAATGTGCTATTAATAAGAGCGCGTTTGGTCATATTCTGTTAATATCTATAACTCAAAAGTGATAACAATTTTGAAGTGGTGTAACCACCATATTCGGTACATATCCAGTTTTGTATAACAAATGTATGATTAATTAATGTCATGTTTGTTTAAATGGTTTACGTTTGAAGTACAACCACGATTTGCCCCAGTGTGTAGTTATAGGCATTTAAAGTATCATCAAACCATCAATGAATGTCTTCCTGCATAGGCTACTTTCTAACATGCATCCAGCATTTTAGTTCCAAGCAATTTGATTTTTTAAAATTTGGAATTGAAAACTGAATCAAGTACGTATTATAATTTAGTCGGTTTCTGGTTTGTTATTTTTAGTTTCAACTGGATACATCAAAATTGGAAATCGAATCTGCATTTTGTTCATTAGTCCTAATTTTGGTGTTGGATGAAAAATTCAAATAAGGAGCGAGTAAAAGTTTTGGTATACTATGACTGGGAGTAACATGGATTAATAATTTGAAAGAGATTTTTTATTTGACTTTGATATAAAAATATTTTTGAGTATTACAGTAGGTTCAGAACCTTTTATTATGGCAACTTTATTTGTATGTGGGGAATGGGGCGTTTGGTAGTAAAGCCCTAAAAGTATGCATGGGAACAGATAAGGGGCATTTGGATTGGCCTATAATTCGAAGAAATTGTCCCCTTTGATTTCCGAGATTTTGGCAGGAAATCCCGGTTTAAAATCCCTTTTTCTTTAGGACGATATGATGTACCGGAACCGGACCAGGTAACGGGCAATTGGCAAATGGTTTAGGTGTTGAAATCAGTTATTGAAGTTGGTTGTATGTAAGGACTCTCAAGTTCTAACCATGTTTGGTGTAAACAAATCTGAAGTGGCCATGCAAACCTCCTAAATGGGAGGGCTTACCCGGCTTAAGTTTGTGTGGCGGGGGGCTCAAGCCCCATGGATTCGTCGGCCAAAAGGTCGGAAACTATGGTTGCCAGAAAAAAAAAAGAACAAAAGTAATAATAAAACCACATCTAATGTAATTTCTACTTGAAAGCAAACAGTGCAAAATGGGTCGAAAGTTACTCAATATGTAATGCAAATACTTAACAGCCTTTTAAATCATAATTATTTATGACACTTGGATTGTTTTTTAATATGGAGTAGTATTATATTTGTAGCTGTACTTGATGTATAGACCGTCTAAAAATTGAAGAATGGACAATAACATGTTGGCAGGCTAGATCTGCCCACTCCACCCTTCTTACTGCATATATGTATAATGTGTTAAAATGCAAACATGTACGTATATGTGTATCTCAACTTCTGGAAAGGAGCGTTTACAAGGTTGCCGTTGTGTTTATTTAGCGACAGTGCCATTGAATTTGTTATTTCTATAGTTACTCATTTATATTTCCTCAATGTAAAGTGCATTTCATTAACTAATTAAGCTTTATATTAGCACTCACATGTTACATCTATTTTGTGAAGGTTGTAATGGGACCAAGATGGAAATGCAAAGGGTCGGAAGTGAAAGCACTTGCGAATCCGATTTCAAAGTCAATTTTGGATCTTCAGTGTTCTCTAAAAGAATCCAATTCTCAAGGAATACTCTCTGGCTGTAGCGTTCTTCTTCTAAGTAATCCTGAACAGACTTACCTTTTGAATTTAACCTGTTTTGGCCGACCAATAATCACAGTTAAAGATAAGCATGATAAAGATAAGCAGTGGTTTCAGTTTACTTTAGAGGAGGCCTTTTATCTATGCTTTTCCTTAAAATGTATTGAGATTTTAGGTGATGATCATAGTATAAAAACACATAATGAGTTATGGGACTACATGATTTCCAAAAGCGCATCCTTCCCTGATTTTTTCAAGGCTTATTCTCATCTACGGGACAAGAATTGGGTCGTGAGGTCAGGGTGTCAGTATGGTGTTGACTTTGTTGCTTACCGTCACCATCCTTCACTTGTTCACTCTGAATACGGTGTGCTGGTTTTACCTGAAGGGAATGCGAATGGGAACATGAATGGTAATGATCGGTTAAGAGTTTGGTCTGATTTTCAATGCACGCTTCGACTTTGTGGTAGTGTTGCAAAGACATTGTTGATTCTTCATGTAAACAGAAATGGTGCAAATTTGATTGGTTCGCCACCTTCTTGTTTAGATGGATATAGTGTCGAAGAGCGTACAATCACAAGATGGAATCCAGAACGCTGCAGGGAGGATCAAGCACTTGAGACCAAGTAGGTTGCATACTTACATTAACTCTTCATGTAATACGACTGGTCATATTATTATTATTAGTAACAGCTTGTTAGCTGAATACGTGTTTATCATGCTTCATGATGTACGGATATTTACCAAAGATGCCTGTTTCAGATATTAGTATGTTGATGGTTGTTATTCATGTTTTCCCTCTTTAAATTTCATTTGGCTTCTGGTTTTAAGTGCCTAACTGGTATAAATGAATGAAAATGGGTTAACCACTCAAGGGTGGGTGAGTGGTTGAACACATGGGAAATAAACACTCCAAAGGAGTTGTCCCAGATATGACAACCACCAGTTTCATAAGAAAGTGATGTTATATAAACTTGTCACAAAGGTGAAAAAAAATATATTATGTAATGTCGGAAACTGACTTGCAAATCAGTATTGTTGGTTATATCAGCAGGTAGCTTGTCCACATGTAAGCATGTAATAAAGTTAACTGGAATTTCTGCTTCTTTTTATTTAGTTTTAGTTGCTTATTTTTTGATTGTTTGAATCATCCTGACATTTTGCAAAATACTTTTGAATTTTGATGTATTACTTGTTCCATTTGTAAAGGAGTAACACATTCTAAATTAAATTAGTCTCGTTTTCAGGTAAAATATACTTTCGATCAACCAATTGATAAGAAAATGAATGACAGATAACAACTACAATTAAGATAGTTGATATGGATCAACAGTTTGGATCTCAAATATGTTAAGAACGAATAACAAGCTCAATAAAGGCTTTGATTCGACTTCGTGATTACGGATTTCTTATAGGGGAATTAAATTAAATTCAACTAAAGGAGATTATGTGCAGTAGTGCAGTACAATCATTGTTCATTATATTATCAGCTTTACTGATAGTATTAGCATTTTTATTTTTCTGGTTACAGTAGTATCAACACCTGTCGTCTCGTTGATACAAGGGGGTTAATTTATGCAAAATTCGTATTTCTTTGTTTTAAAATTCGGATTTGACTCGTTCACAAAATTGCCATAAGTGAAGGACCAAAATACAAGAACCTCACACCAGTGTTAGTCTCAACACAATAAGTCATTACGACACACCAAGAGAAGTAGACAAGTGACATCTTCTTATTTAGATGGTACATCGTGAAAGTTCACTACTAGATGTCTAGGTAATTCGTAATTGTTTCATTCCACAAATATTGTTTTATTGAAGCGTATAAAAGATAACTAACAAACTGTCAATGGAATTGTATGGAATGGCAAATGGAACAAGAAATTTCTATCAAATGATAGTGAATTGTCCTTATGATTGCACTCATACTTTGTATTTGTATCTCATTCAATCCCGTGTTCAGACTTGCCAATTAATGAGGTTTACAAATTTTCATCAATAACTTTAGCACCACGCCACCATTTTCCTCGTGTGAAGATTAAATCCACAACCTATGAATTTGATAAGGAACTTGCCTTGGACTTCTTAAGATATGGAAAAAGTATACACAGCTAATGTTGGATGCGGAGAAGCTTGCTTTGTCGCCATCAAGAGGTTAGATTCAATGTGTTCATTCTGGCTTGATGTCTATCAAGTAGACAAATCCTTGCACAAAAGGAATCATAACCATTGAGCTGTTTAAAAATGGGATAAAACACTACCAATCCTTGACTTGACTATTGACTCCTTCGAAATTTGATTTATTCTTATGGTTATTCATTCACAATTAAAGACATCATGGTTGATTGGTTGGTTGACTTTTGAATAAGAAAATAAAATGTCACCACCCATTCTTATTATCAAAATACCAGGTAATTTCATTTTAAGTTGAGAACTAGTTCTGCATAGTTTTTTATAGTCCAAGCTTTGAATTCGTCATCAAAATGTATGCTTAATTGCTTATTGCCAAGTAATTTCATCTAACGCTGAGAAGCAGTTCTATAAAGTTTGTACCTATGATCCAAGCTTTTATCACAATAATTTCGAAAGCATTCACTTCTTATTATATATGTACTCTTCAACCATGTCATCATCGACTTCATCACAACCATGTAAACATTTTTCTCTTGATGAGATTAAATCCTCAATCAATGATTTTGATGACGAACTGGTCATTGGACAAGGAGCATTTGGAAAAGTGTACAAAGGTCATATTTGTATCAACAAAATCAAAGGTCATATTTGTGTTAACGATATTAGTCATGCTGTAGCCATCAAACGGTTGGATTCTTCATCCACCCAGGGGGAACTTGAGTTTAGAGCTGAAATTGAGATGCTTTCCAAGCTACATCACCGTCACTTGGTGTCTCTGATTGGTTATTGTAATGATAACAAGGAAATGATCCTTGTTTATGAGTATATGCCTCATGGAACTGTGCACGATCATCTACACAAAGTTGATACTCATTTAAATTGGGTGCAACGACTAAGGGTAGCCTTAGGTGCTGCACGTGGGTTAGACTACCTTCACGAAGGTGGTGACACCAAACATGGAATCATACATCGTGATGTGAAGAGTTCCAACATTCTTTTGGATGAGAATTGGGAAGCTATGATTTCGGATTTTGGGTTGTCCAAAATAATCCCAGTTGACTACTCATTGCATGCCAGTGTTAAAGGCACAATCGGGTATCTGGATCCAGAGTATTTCTTAACCGGAAGACTTACAAGGAAAACAGATGTGTTTGCATTTGGGGTTGTGTTGTTTGAAATTCTTTCAGGGAGGCTTGCAGTGGACAGAAGCCTTGAAGAGGATCAACGTAGTTTGGTACAGTGGGCTAAAAAATGTGTGAAAGAAGGAAAATTAGAGCAAATGGTTGATTCTAAAATCAAGGGAACAATTCCGTCCAAATGTTTAAAACGGTTTGCTCAAATTGCAAATCGTTGTTTGGACAGTGTTCCAAAAGAACGGCCTACTATGACTGAGGTTGTGGCCTTACTTGAGGCTTTACTAGACCAAGAAGAGAAAGCGAATAATCTTACAAAATCACCAAGCACATCGCGGTTCACTTGGAATATTTATAAGTACATATTATTAAATGATAGATATGACCTAACCCCACTTTAATCTAGTTGGTTTTGCAGATGTCTGATCCCCATACCGTCCAGTTCAAAACTGGATATGTTTTCATAAGTTCCAATAATGCTGTTGCATGGCATTCCCTAAAGCAAACAATGAGTGCCACTTCATCGAATCACACAGTGATCTTGGCCATCCATGAAGCGAGTCGGGAATGCGTATGGTTGAGAAGTGTGATATAACATCATGTGGGATTTCTTCAGGCCAGAGGCTCCAAAGGTGACAAAACCAAACATATTCTACCAAAGTTCCTTTTCACCAATGACTTGCAGAAGAGTGGCGATATTATTGTTCATAAGGTTCGTGCAAGCGAGAACCTAGCAAACTTATTACCAAGGCACTTCCTACTGCAACATTTAAGAAGTTGGTTCATGGCATTGGAATGTGAAGACTAAGTAAACTTAAGTGATCTAATCATCAGAGGGAGAATATATGCGTTACAATCTTTTTTCCTTAGCTATAGTTTTGTCCCGCAAAGTTTTCCAAGCAAGGTTTTTAGCGAGGCAGCAGATCTAAGCGTATGAGAACTAATGATAAATAGCCAAGAGGGAGTGTTATGAATAATTATGATTGTGGCTTTCCACATACCTCAACCTCTAAAACCTTTCATCTTTTCTATTCCTCCAATTATGATTATACTAAATACTCTAATTATGAGAGCCTTATAAATTGAGGTTCATTTGTAGTTTGTTAGAGCAATCTCGGTGAAATATATTGGTCTTAATTTTCTCTACTTTCTTCTTTTATACATCGGTTATATATTATTGCTATTTGGCCGTTGTTTTACAATATTCTTTAAGTTTTTAAACAAATATATTTCATAAATGACATGAAAAATATATCTATAAAAGCCCAAATAAAAGACAAACTTTGCTTATACAACCGAACTCTCAAAATTAAAATTTGAAACTCTCAGCTCCTTTCCCGCCAAATACCGAATCCGCAACTGCAACCTCTTCGCCGCAACATCCTTCGTCAGATCTAGGTAACTGCGTTTTTAATTTAACAGTTTCGTATAGTCATGTTTGTAATTTTATTGGCTGCATACAACGTGTTCGATAAAATGTTTAGCTGAATTAGTACTGTCTTATTCTGAAAATGTTGTGGATTGTATTTGTAGACCAAGTGTTTGACGAAATGCCTGACTGAGTTATTTTTTTTTTGTCGAGTAACTCGAGCTCGAGCTTAGAAAATTAGCTCGAAATGTTTAACGAGTCGAGCTTTTCAAGCTAAGTGATATTTTTTCGAGCCGGATTATGAATGCACTAAGTGTAAATACTTATCTATAAATGTATCGTTACGAATAAATCGAGCTTTTCGAGCCGGATTCAAACTTTCTAGAGCCAAGCTCAAGCTTCCATCATGAATACTTGTCGAGCTATCGAGCCAAGCTCGAGCCGAACATAACCTTGTCGAATCGAGCCCTGCCAAACTTCGACTCGATTCAACTCATTTACACCCCTACTTGAGAATACTTGCATCTTCATGAATTCAGTCTTGATGAAAGACGATATGTAAATAGGATAAAATATGCTATTAATAAGAGCACGTTTACTCATATTCTGTTAATTAATGCCATGTTGGTTGAAATGGTTTAATTTGAAGTACGAACCACGATTTGCCCCAATGTGTAGTATTATCAAACCATCAATGAATGCCTTACTGCATAGGCTACTTTCCAACGTGCATCCAGCGTATTAAATTGGGAATTGAAAACTGAATCAAGTACGTATTATAATTTAGTCGGTTTCTGGTTTGTTATTTTTAGTTTCAACTGGATTCATCAAAATTGGAAATCGAACCTACATTTTGATCATTAGTCCTAATTTTGGCGTTGGATGAGAAATTCAAATAAGGACCGAGTAAAAGTTTAGGTATACTATGGCTGGGAGTAACATGGAAATATAATGCGTATTAATAATTTGAAAGAGATTTTTTATTTGACTTTGATATAAAAATATTTTTGAGTATTACAGTAGGTTGAGAACCTTTTATTATGGCAACTTTATTTGTATGTGGGGAATGGGCATTTGGTAGTAAAGCCCTAAAAGTATGCATCGGAACAGATAAGGGGCGTTTGGATTGGCCTATAATTCGAAGAAATTGTCCCCTTTGATTTCCGAGATTTTGGCAGGAAATCCCGGTTTAAAATCCCCTTTTCTTTAGGACGATATGATGTACTGGAACCGGACCAGGTAACGGGCAATTGGCAAATGGTTTAGGTGTTGAAATCAGTTATTGAAGTTGGTTGTATTGTAAGGACTCTCAAGTTCTAACCATGTTTGGTGTAAACAAATCTGAAGTGGCCATGCAAACCTCCTAAATGGGAGGGCTTACCCGGCATAAGTTTGTGTGGCGGGGGGCTCAAGCCCCATGGATTAGTCGGCCAAAAGGGCGGAAACTATGGTTGCCAGAAAAAAAAGAACAGAAGTAATAAAACCACACCTAATGTAATTTCTACTTGAAAGCAAACAGTGCAAAATGGGTCGAAAGTTACTCAATATGTAATGCAAATACTTAACAGCCTTTTAAATCATAATTATTTATGACACTTGGATTGTTTTTTAATATGGAGTAGTATTATATTTGTAGCTGTACTTGATGTATAGACCGTCTAAAAATTGAAGAATGGACAATAACATGTTGGCAGGCTAGATCTGCCCACTCCACCCTTCTTACTGCATATATGTATAATGTGTTAAAATGCAAACATGTACGTATATGTGTATCTCAACTTCTGGAAAGGAGCGTTTACAAGGTTGCCGTTGTGTTTATTTAGCGACAGTGCCATTGAATTTGTTATTTCTATAGTTACTCATTTATATTTCCTCAATGTAAAGTGCATTTCATTAACTAATTAAGCTTTATATTAGCACTCACATGTTACATCTATTTTGTGAAGGTTGTAATGGGACCAAGATGGAAATGCAAAGGGTCGGAAGTGAAAGCACTTGCGAATCCGATTTCAAAGTCAATTTTGGATCTTCAGTGTTCTCTAAAAGAATCCAATTCTCAAGGAATACTCTCTGGCTGTAGCGTTCTTCTTCTAAGTAATCCTGAACAGACTTACCTTTTGAATTTAACCTGTTTTGGCCGACCAATAATCACAGTTAAAGATAAGCATGATAAAGATAAGCAGTGGTTTCAGTTTACTTTAGAGGAGGCCTTTTATCTATGCTTTTCCTTAAAATGTATTGAGATTTTAGGTGATGATCATAGTATAAAAACACATAATGAGTTATGGGACTACATGATTTCCAAAAGCGCATCCTTCCCTGATTTTTTCAAGGCTTATTCTCATCTACGGGACAAGAATTGGGTCGTGAGGTCAGGGTGTCAGTATGGTGTTGACTTTGTTGCTTACCGTCACCATCCTTCACTTGTTCACTCTGAATACGGTGTGCTGGTTTTACCTGAAGGGAATGCGAATGGGAACATGAATGGTAATGATCGGTTAAGAGTTTGGTCTGATTTTCAATGCACGCTTCGACTTTGTGGTAGTGTTGCAAAGACATTGTTGATTCTTCATGTAAACAGAAATGGTGCAAATTTGATTGGTTCGCCACCTTCTTGTTTAGATGGATATAGTGTCGAAGAGCGTACAATCACAAGATGGAATCCAGAACGCTGCAGGGAGGATCAAGCACTTGAGACCAAGTAGGTTGCATACTTACATTAACTCTTCCTGTAATACGACTGGTCATATTATTATTATTAGTAACAGCTTGTTAGCTGAATACGTGTTTATCATGCTTCATGATGTACGGATATTTACCAAAGATGCCTGTTTCAGATATTAGTATGTTGATGGTTGTTATTCATGTTTTCCCTCTTTAAATTTCATTTGGCTTCTGGTTTTAAGTGCCTAACTGGTATAAATGAATGAAAATGGGTTAACCACTCAAGGGTGGGTGAGTGGTTGAACACATGGGAAATAAACACTCCAAAGGAGTTGTCCCAGATATGACAANCGAAATCACAACCGTAACCGCAGCCTCTTCGCCGCCACATCCTTCGTCAGATCTAGGTACCTGCGTTTTGTAATTTAACAGCTTTGTATGGTCATGTTTCTAATTTTATTGATTGCATACAACGTGTTCGATAAAATGTCTAGCTACCGTCTTATTCTGAAAAAGTTGTGGATTGTATGTGTAGACCAAGTGTTTGACGAAATGCCTGACTGAGTTATGTTTTTTTTTTGTCGAGTAACTCGAGCTCGAGCCTAGAAAATTAGCTCGAAATGTTTAACGAGTCTAGCTCGAGCTTATATAAGCTTGACTCAAGTTATTGTCGAGCTTTTCAAGCTAAGTGATATTTTTTCAAGCCAGATTAAGAATGCACCAAGTGTAAATACCTATTTTTTCGAGTAACTCAATGCACCAAGTGTAATATACTTATTTATGAATGTATCGTTACGAATAAATCGAGCTTTTCGAGCCGGATTCAAACTTTCTAGAGCCAAGCTCAAGCTTCCATCATGAATACTTGTCGAGCTATCGAGCCAAGCTCGAGCCGAACATAACCTTGTCGAGTCGAGCCCAGCCAAACTTCGACTCGATTCAACTCATTTACTTGAGAATACTTTGCATTCATGAATTCAGTCTTGATAAAAGACGATATATAATAGGATAAAATATGCTATTAATAAGAGTACGTTTACTCATTTTCTGTTTTTTTCAAAAGGCATTTACTCATATTCTGTTAGTTAATATCATGTTGGTTTAAATGGTTTACGTTTGAAGTACGAACCACGATTTTCCCCAGTTTGTAGTATTATCAAACCATCAGTGAATGCCTTACTGCGTAGGCTACTTTCCAACGTGCATCCAGGGTTTTAGTTCCAAGCAATTTGATTTTTTTTTTCTTTTTTTTTTTTTATTTTTTTTTTTTTTTTTTATTTTTTTTTTTTTTTTTTT
>LBNU01004457.1:91562-125454 GCA_014162995.1 Artemisia annua | reverse complement strand
TCTCGTTTTCAGGTAAAATATACTTTCGATCAACCAATTGATAAGAAAATGAATGACAGATAACAACTACAATTAAGATAGTTGATATGGATCAACAGTTTGGATCTCAAATATGTTAAGAACGAATAACAAGCTCAATAAAGGCTTTGATTCGACTTCGTGATTACGGATTTCTTATAGGGGAATTAAATTAAATTCAACTAAAGGAGATTATGTGCAGTAGTGCAGTACAATCATTGTTCATTATATTATCAGCTTTACTGATAGTATTAGCATTTTTATTTTTCTGGTTACAGTAGTATCAACACCTGTCGTCTCGTTGATACAAGGGGGTTAATTTATGCAAAATTCGTATTTCTTTGTTTTAAAATTCGGATTTGACTCGTTCACAAAATTGCCATAAGTGAAGGACCAAAATACAAGAACCTCACACCAGTGTTAGTCTCAACACAATAAGTCATTACGACACACCAAGAGAAGTAGACAAGTGACATCTTCTTATTTAGATGGTACATCGTGAAAGTTCACTACTAGATGTCTAGGTAATTCGTAATTGTTTCATTCCACAAATATTGTTTTATTGAAGCGTATAAAAGATAACTAACAAACTGTCAATGGAATTGTATGGAATGGCAAATGGAACAAGAAATTTCTATCAAATGATAGTGAATTGTCCTTATGATTGCACTCATACTTTGTATTTGTATCTCATTCAATCCCGTGTTCAGACTTGCCAATTAATGAGGTTTACAAATTTTCATCAATAACTTTAGCACCACGCCACCATTTTCCTCGTGTGAAGATTAAATCCACAACCTATGAATTTGATAAGGAACTTGCCTTGGACTTCTTAAGATATGGAAAAAGTATACACAGCTAATGTTGGATGCGGAGAAGCTTGCTTTGTCGCCATCAAGAGGTTAGATTCAATGTGTTCATTCTGGCTTGATGTCTATCAAGTAGACAAATCCTTGCACAAAAGGAATCATAACCATTGAGCTGTTTAAAAATGGGATAAAACACTACCAATCCTTGACTTGACTATTGACTCCTTCGAAATTTGATTTATTCTTATGGTTATTCATTCACAATTAAAGACTTCATGGTTGATTGGTTGGTTGACTTTTGAATAAGAAAATAAAATGTCACCACCCATTCTTATTTTCAAAATACCAGGTAATTTCATTTTAAGTTGAGAACTAGTTCTGCATAGTTTTTTATAGTCCAAGCTTTGAATTCGTCATCAAAATCTATGCTTAATTGCTTATTACCAAGTAATTTCATCTAACGCTGAGAAGCAGTTCTATAAAGTTTGTACCTATGATCCAAGCTTTTATCACAATAATTTCGAAAGCATTCACTTCTTATTATGTACTCTTCAACCATGTAAACATTTTTCTCTTGATGAGATTAAATCCTCAACCAATGATTTTGATGACGAACTGGTCATTGGACAAGGAGCATTTGGAAAAGTGTACAAAGGTCATATTTGTATCAACAAAATCAAAGGTCATATTTGTATTAACGATATTAGTCATGCTGTAGCCATCAAACGGTTGGATTCTTCATCCACCCAGGGGGAACTTGAGTTTAGAGCTGAAATTGAGATGCTTTCCAAGCTACATCACCGTCACTTGGTTTCTCTGATTGGTTATTGTAATGATAACAAGGAAATGATCCTTGTTTATGAGTATATGCCTCATGGAACTGTGCACGATCATCTACACAAAGTTGATACTCATTTAAATTGGGTGCAGCGACTAAGGGTAGCCTTAGGTGCTGCACGTGGGTTAGACTACCTTCACGAAGGTGGTGACACCAAACATGGAATCATACATCGTGATGTGAAGAGTTCCAACATTCTTTTGGATGAGAATTGGGAAGCTATGATTTCGGATTTTGGGTTGTCCAAAATAATCCCAGTTGACTACTCAT
This sequence comes from Artemisia annua, assembly GCA_014162995.1. NCBI lineage: Eukaryota > Viridiplantae > Streptophyta > Magnoliopsida > Asterales > Asteraceae > Artemisia > Artemisia annua. Next base: position 123,519 of record LBNU01004457.1, on the reverse strand, counting down.
TGCATGCCAGTGTTAAAGGCACAATCGGGTATCTGGATCCAGAGTATTTCTTAACCGGAAGACTTACAAGGAAAACAGATGTGTTTGCATTTGGGGTTGTGTTGTTTGAAATTCTTTCAGGGAGGCTTGCAGTGGACAGAAGCCTTGAAGAGGATCAACGTAGTTTGGTACAGTGGGCTAAAAAATGTGTGAAAGAAGGAAAATTAGAGCAAATGGTTGATTCTAAAATCAAGGGAACAATTCCGTCCAAATGTTTAAAACGGTTTGCTCAAATTGCAAATCGTTGTTTGGACAGTGTTCCAAAAGAACGGCCTACTATGACTGAGGTTGTGGCCTTACTTGAGGCTTTACTAGACCAAGAAGAGAAAGTGAATAATCTTACAAAATCACCAAGCACATCGCGGTTCACTTGGAATATTTATAAGTACATACTATTAAATGATAGATATGACCTAACCCCACTTTAATCTAGTTGGTTTTGCAGATGTCTGATCCCCATACCGTCCAGTTCAAAACTGGATATGTTTTCATAAGTTCCAATAATGCTGTTGCATGGCATTCCCTAAAGCAAACAATGAGTGCCACTTCATCGAATCACACAGTGATCTTGGCCATCCATGAAGCGAGTCGGGAATGCGTATGGTTGAGAAGTGTGATATAACATCATGTGGGATTTCTTCAGGCCAGAGGCTCCAACAGTTGTAAATGAAGATAATGCAGCATGCAGTGCTCAACTTAAGGACGGATACTTAAAAGGTGACAAAACCAAACATATTCTACCAAAGTTCCTTTTCACCAATGACTTGCAGAAGAGTGGCGATATTATTGTTCATAAGGTTCGTGCAAGCGAGAACCTAGCAAACTTATTACCAAGGCACTTCCTACTGCAACATTTAAGAAGTTGGTTCATGGCATTGGAATGTGAAGACTAAGTAAACTTAAGTGATCCAATCATCAGAGGGAGAATATACGCGTTACAATCTTTTTTTCCTTAGCTATGGTTTTGTCCCACAGGGTTTTCCAAGCAAGGTTTTTAGCGAGGCAGCAGATCTAAGCGTATGAGAACTAATGATAAATAGCCAAGAGGGAGTGTTATGAATAATTATGATTGTGGCTTTCCATATACCTCAACCTCTAAAACCTTTCATCTTTTCTATTCCTCCAATTATGATTATACTAAATACTCTGATTATGAGAGCCTTATAAATTGAGGTTCATTTGTAGTTTGTTAGAGCAATCTCGGTGAAATATATTGGTCTTAATTTTCTCTACTTTCTTCTTTTATACATCGGTTATATATTATTGCTATTTGGCCGTTGTTTTACAATATTCTTTAAGTTTTTAAACAAATATATTTCATAAATGACATGAAAAATATATCTATAAAAGCCCAAATAAAAGACAAACTTTGCTTATACAACCGAACTCTCAAAATTAAAATTTGAAACTCTCAGCTCCTTTCCCGCCAAATACCGAATCCGCAACTGCAACCTCTTCGCCGCAACATCCTTCGTCAGATCTAGGTAACTGCGTTTTTAATTTAACAGTTTCGTATAGTCATGTTTGTAATTTTATTGGCTGCATACAACGTGTTCGATAAAATGTTTAGCTGAATTAGTACTGTCTTATTCTGAAAATGTTGTGGATTGTATTTGTAGACCAAGTGTTTGACGAAATGCCTGACTGAGTTATGTTTTTTTTTTTTTCGAGTAACTCGAGCTCGAGCCTAGAAAATTAGCTCGAAATGTTTAACGAGTCTAGCTCGAGCTTATATAAGCTTGACTCAAGTTATTGTCGAGCTTTTCAAGCTAAGTGATATTTTTTCAAGCCAGATTAAGAATGCACCAAGTGTAAATACCTATTTTTTCGAGTAACTCAATGCACCAAGTGTAAATACTTATTTATGAATGTATCGTTATGAATTAACCTAGCTTTTCGAGCCGGATTCAAACTTTCTAGAGCCAAGCTCAAGCTTCCATCATGAATACTTGTCGAGCTATCGAGCCAAGCTCGAGCCGAACATAACCTTGTCGAATCGAGCCCTGCCAAACTTCGACTCGATTCAACTCATTTACACCCCTACTTGAGAATACTTTGCATTCATCAATTCAGTCTTGATGAAAGACGATATGTAAATAGGATAAAATATCCTATTCTGTTAATTAATGCCATGTTGGTTGAAATGGTTTAATTTGAAGTACGAACCACGATTTGCCCCAATGTGTAGTATTATCAAACCATCAATGAATGCCTTACTGCATAGGCTACTTTCCAACGTGCATCCAGCGTATTAAATTGGGAATTGAAAACTGAATCAAGTACGTATTATAATTTAGTCGGTTTCTGGTTTGTTATTTTTAGTTTCAACTGGATTCATCAAAATTGGAAATCGAACCTACATTTTGATCATTAGTCCTAATTTTGGCGTTGGATGAGAAATTCAAATAAGGACCGAGTAAAAGTTTAGGTATACTATGGCTGGGAGTAACATGGAAATATAAAGCGTATTAATAATTTGAAAGAGATTTTTTATTTGACTTTGATATAAAAATATTTTTGAGTATTACAGTAGGTTCAGAACCTTTTATTATGGCAACTTTATTTGTATGTGGGGAATGGGCATTTGGTAGTAAAGCCCTAAAAGTATGCATCGGAACAGATAAGGGGCGTTTGGATTGGCCTATAATTCGAAGAAATTGTCCCCTTTGATTTCCGAGATTTTGGCAGGAAATCCCGGTTTAAAATCCCCTTTTCTTTAGGACGATATGATGTACTGGAACCGGACCAGGTAACGGGCAATTGGCAAATGGTTTAGGTGTTGAAATCAGTTATTGAAGTTGGTTGTATTGTAAGGACTCTCAAGTTCTAACCATGTTTGGTGTAAACAAATCTGAAGTGGCCATGCAAACCTCCTAAATGGGAGGGCTTACCCGGCTTAAGTTTGTGTGGCGGGGGGCTCAAGCCCCATGGATTCGTCGGCCAAAAGGTCGGAAACTATGGTTGCCAGAAAAAAAAAAGAACAAAAGTAATAATAAAACCACATCTAATGTAATTTCTACTTGAAAGCAAACAGTGCAAAATGGGTCGAAAGTTACTCAATATGTAATGCAAATACTTAACAGCCTTTTAAATCATAATTATTTATGACACTTGGATTGTTTTTTAATATGGAGTAGTATTATATTTGTAGCTGTACTTGATGTATAGACCGTCTAAAAATTGAAGAATGGACAATAACATGTTGGCAGGCTAGATCTGCCCACTCCACCCTTCTTACTGCATATATGTATAATGTGTTAAAATGCAAACATGTACGTATATGTGTATCTCAACTTCTGGAAAGGAGCGTTTACAAGGTTGCCGTTGTGTTTATTTAGCGACAGTGCCATTGAATTTGTTATTTCTATAGTTACTCATTTATATTTCCTCAATGTAAAGTGCATTTCATTAACTAATTAAGCTTTATATTAGCACTCACATGTTACATCTATTTTGTGAAGGTTGTAATGGGACCAAGATGGAAATGCAAAGGGTCGGAAGTGAAAGCACTTGCGAATCCGATTTCAAAGTCAATTTTGGATCTTCAGTGTTCTCTAAAAGAATCCAATTCTCAAGGAATACTCTCTGGCTGTAGCGTTCTTCTTCTAAGTAATCCTGAACAGACTTACCTTTTGAATTTAACCTGTTTTGGCCGACCAATAATCACAGTTAAAGATAAGCATGATAAAGATAAGCAGTGGTTTCAGTTTACTTTAGAGGAGGCCTTTTATCTATGCTTTTCCTTAAAATGTATTGAGATTTTAGGTGATGATCATAGTATAAAAACACATAATGAGTTATGGGACTACATGATTTCCAAAAGCGCATCCTTCCCTGATTTTTTCAAGGCTTATTCTCATCTACGGGACAAGAATTGGGTCGTGAGGTCAGGGTGTCAGTATGGTGTTGACTTTGTTGCTTACCGTCACCATCCTTCACTTGTTCACTCTGAATACGGTGTGCTGGTTTTACCTGAAGGGAATGCGATTGGGAACATGAATGGTAATGATCGGTTAAGAGTTTGGTCTGATTTTCAATGCACGCTTCGACTTTGTGGTAGTGTTGCAAAGACATTGTTGATTCTTTATGTAAACAGAGATGGTGCAAATTTGGTTGGTTCGTCACCTCCTTGTTTAGATGGATATAGTGTCGAAGAGCGTACAATCACAAGATGGAATCCAGAACGCTGCAGGGAGGATCAAGCACATGAGACCAAGTAGGTTACGTTAACTCTTCCTGTAATATGACTGGTCGTATTATTGTTATTAGTAACAGCTTGTTAGCTGAATACGTGTTTATCATGCTTCATGATGTACGGATATTTACCAAAGAAGCCTGTTTCAGATATTAGTATGTTGATGGTTGTTATTCATGTTTTCCCTCTTTAAATTTCATTTGGCTTCTGCTTTTAAGTGCCCAACTGGTTTAAATGAATGAAAATGGGCTAACCACTCAAGGGTGGGCGAGTGGTTGAACACATAGGAAATAAACACTCCAAAGGAGTTGTCCCAGATATGTAACGTGGGAACCTGACTTGCAAATCGGTATTGTTGGTTATATGAGTAGGTAGCTTGTCCACATGTAAGCATGTATTAAAGTTAACTGGAATTTCTGCTTCTTTTTATTTAGTTTTAGTTGCTTATTTTTTGATTTTTTTGAATCATCCTGACATTTTGCAAATACTTTTGATGTATTACTTGTTCCATTTGTAAAGGAGAAACACATTATAAATTAAATTAGTCTCATTTTCAGGTAAGATATACTTTCGATCAACCAATTGATAAGAAAATGAATCGTAGATAACATCCACAATTAAGATAGCTGATATGGATCAACAGTTTGGATCTCAAATTTATTAAGAACGAATAGCAAGCTCAATAATAAGGTTTTGATTCAAGTTCGTGATTATGGATTTCTTATAGGGGAATTAAATTAAATTCAACTAAAGGAGATTATCTGCAGTAGTGCAGTACTATCATTGTTCATTATATTATCAGCTTTACTGATAGTATTAGCATTTTTATTTTTCTGGTTACAATAGTATCAACACCAGTCGTCTTGTTGATACAATGGGTTAATTTATGCAAAACTCATATTTCCTTCTTTTAAAAGTCGGATTTCACCCGTTCACAAAATAGCATAAGAGAAGGACGAAATACAAGACCTCCACACCAGTGTTAGTCTCAACACAACATGTCATTAGGGGTGTCAGTAGGGTCGGGTTTACCCGACCTGAACAGGAACTGGAACCCGATAATGCTTATCAGGTCGGGTTAAAAAAACCTTATCAGGTTGTGTGACCCGAACCCAATAACCCGATATAGTTATCGGGTCGGGTTAGGGTTGAATTATTTTTGTTATCGGGTCAACCCGATAAGACCTGAAATGTATTTTTTAAAAATTATTTCCCTAAAGTTGTATAAGCNATTTTTTTTTTGTCGAGTAACTCGAGCTCGAGCTTAGAAAATTAGCTCGAAATGTTTAACGAGTCGAGCTTTTCAAGCTAAGTGATATTTTTTCGAGCCGGATTATGAATGCACTAAGTGTAAATACTTATCTATAAATGTATCGTTACGAATAAATCGAGCTTTTCGAGCCGGATTCAAACTTTCTAGAGCCAAGCTCAAGCTTCCATCATGAATACTTGTCGAGCTATCGAGCCAAGCTCGAGCCGAACATAACCTTGTCGAATCGAGCCCTGCCAAACTTCGACTCGATTCAGCTCATTTACACCCCTACTTGAGAATACTTGCATCTTCATGAATTCAGTCTTGATGAAAGACGATATGTAAATAGGATAAAATATGCTATTAATAAGAGCACGTTTACTCATATTCTGTTAATTAATGCCATGTTGGTTGAAATGGTTTAATTTGAAGTACGAACCACGATTTGCCCCAATGTGTAGTATTATCAAACCATCAATGAATGCCTTACTGCATAGGCTACTTTCCAACGTGCATCCAGCGTATTAAATTTGGAATTGAAAACTGAATCAAGTACGTATTATAATTTAGTCGGTTTCTGGTTTGTTATTTTTAGTTTCAACTGGATTCATCAAAATTGGAAATCGAACCTACATTTTGATCATTAGTCCTAATTTTGGCGTTGGATGAGAAATTCAAATAAGGACCGAGTAAAAGTTTAGGTATACTATGGCTGGGAGTAACATGGAAATATAATGCGTATTAATAATTTGAAAGAGATTTTTTATTTGACTTTGATATAAAAATATTTTTGAGTATTACAGTAGGTTGAGAACCTTTTATTATGGCAACTTTATTTGTATGTGGGGAATGGGCATTTGGTAGTAAAGCCCTAAAAGTATGCATCGGAACAGATAAGGGGCGTTTGGATTGGCCTATAATTCGAAGAAATTGTCCCCTTTGATTTCCGAGATTTTGGCAGGAAATCCCGGTTTAAAATCCCCTTTTCTTTAGGACGATATGATGTACCGAAACCGGACCAGGTAACGGGAAATGGTTTAGGTGTTGAAATCAGTTATTGAAGTTGGTTGTATTGTAAGGACTCTCAAGTTCTAACCATGTTTGGTGTAAACAAATCTGAAGTGGCCATGCAAACCTCCTAAATGGGAGGGCTTACCCGGCATAAGTTTGTGTGGCGGGGGGCTCAAGCCCCATGGATTAGTCGGCCAAAAGGGCGGAAACTATGGTTGCCAGAAAAAAAAGAACAGAAGTAATAAAACCACACCTAATGTAATTTCTACTTGAAAGCAAACAGTGCAAAATGGGTCGAACGTTACTCAATATGTAATGCAAATACTTAACAGCCTTTTAAATCATAATTATTTATGACAGTTGGATTGTTTTTTTAATACAGAGTAGTATTATATTTGTAGCTGTACTTGATGTATAGACCGTCTAAAAATTGAAGAATGGACAATAACATGTTGGCAGGCTAGATCTGCCCACTCCACCCTTCTTACTGCATATATGTATAATGTGTTAAAATGCAAACATGTACGTATATGTGTATCTCAACTTCTGGAAAGGAGCGTTAAAAAGGTTGTTGTTGTGTTTATTTAGCGACAGTGCCATTGAATTTGTTATTTCTATAGTTACTCATTTATATTTCCTCAAAGAAAAGTGCATAAGCATTTCATTAACTAATTAAGCTTTATATTAGCACTCACATGTTACATCTATTTTGTGAAGGTTGTAATGGGACCAAGATGGAAATGCAAAGGGTCGGAAGTGAAAGCACTTGCAAATCCCATTTCAAAGTCAATTTTGGATCTTCAGTGTTCTCTAAAAGAATCCAATTCTCAAGGAATACTCTCCGGCTGTTGCGTTCTTCTTCTAAGTAATCCTGAACAGACTTACCTTTTGAATTTAACCTGTTTTGGCCGACCAATTATCGCAGTTAAAGATAAGCATGATAAAGATAAGCAGTGGTTTCAGTTTACTTTAGAGGAGGCCTTTTATCTACGTTTTTCCTTAAAATGTATTGAGATTTTAGGTGGTGATCATAGTATAAAAACACATAATGAGTTATGGGACTACATGACTTCCAAAAGCGCATCCTTCCCTGATTTTTTCAAGGCTTATTCTCATCTGCGGGACAAGAATTGGGTCGTGAGGTCAGGGTGTCAGTATGGTGTTGACTTTGTTGCTTACCGTCACCATCCTTCACTTGTTCACTCTGAATACGGTGTGCTGGTTTTACCTGAAGGGAATGCGATTGGGAACATGAATGGTAATGATCGGTTAAGAGTTTGGTCTGATTTTCAATGCACGCTTCGACTTTGTGGTAGTGTTGCAAAGACATTGTTGATTCTTTATGTAAACAGAGATGGTGCAAATTTGGTTGGTTCGTCACCTCCTTGTTTAGATGGATATAGTGTCGAAGAGCGTACAATCACAAGATGGAATCCAGAACGCTGCAGGGAGGATCAAGCACATGAGACCAAGTAGGTTACGTTAACTCTTCCTGTAATATGACTGGTCGTATTATTGTTATTAGTAACAGCTTGTTAGCTGAATACGTGTTTATCATGCTTCATGATGTACGGATATTTACCAAAGAAGCCTGTTTCAGATATTAGTATGTTGATGGTTGTTATTCATGTTTTCCCTCTTTAAATTTCATTTGGCTTCTGCTTTTAAGTGCCCAACTGGTTTAAATGAATGAAAATGGGCTAACCACTCAAGGGTGGGCGAGTGGTTGAACACATAGGAAATAAACACTCCAAAGGAGTTGTCCCAGATATGTAACGTGGGAACCTGACTTGCAAATCGGTATTGTTGGTTATATGAGTAGGTAGCTTGTCCACATGTAAGCATGTATTAAAGTTAACTGGAATTTCTGCTTCTTTTTATTTAGTTTTAGTTGCTTATTTTTTGATTTTTTTGAATCATCCTGACATTTTGCAAATACTTTTGATGTATTACTTGTTCCATTTGTAAAGGAGAAACACATTATAAATTAAATTAGTCTCATTTTCAGGTAAGATATACTTTCGATCAACCAATTGATAAGAAAATGAATCGTAGATAACATCCACAATTAAGATAGCTGATATGGATCAACAGTTTGGATCTCAAATTTATTAAGAACGAATAGCAAGCTCAATAATAAGGTTTTGATTCAAGTTCGTGATTATGGATTTCTTATAGGGGAATTAAATTAAATTCAACTAAAGGAGATTATCTGCAGTAGTGCAGTACTATCATTGTTCATTATATTATCAGCTTTACTGATAGTATTAGCATTTTTATTTTTCTGGTTACAATAGTATCAACACCAGTCGTCTTGTTGATACAATGGGTTAATTTATGCAAAACTCATATTTCCTTCTTTTAAAAGTCGGATTTCACCCGTTCACAAAATAGCATAAGAGAAGGACGAAATACAAGACCTCCACACCAGTGTTAGTCTCAACACAACATGTCATTAGGGGTGTCAGTAGGGTCGGGTTTACCCGACCTGAACAGGAACTGGAACCCGATAATGCTTATCAGGTCGGGTTAAAAAAACCTTATCAGGTTGTGTGACCCGAACCCAATAACCCGACATAGTTATCGGGTCGGGTTAGGGTTGAATTATTTTTGTTATCGGGTCAACCCGATAAGACCTGAAATGTATTTTTTTAAAATTATTTCCCTAAAGTTGTATAAGCCCACTTGCTTTTTACAATTAGACAGATCTTGCTTTATTAATATAAATGAGATTTTAGTTTTGTACATACATATATGATACAGTAGTCTCCATTAGTTGTACAAAATAATTCTTTATAAAATTTGGGTTATTATATTAAATGATTTAAATACCAATATCGAAGATCACCATCCTCATGCCACCTCAATTATCAACGTTTTGATGGAGTTCGCATACATTCATAAAGTGAGGAGGAAAAAGTGGAAAATGTGTAGCAATCTAATCTGTTACTGTATCAAGTACTGTTAAACCCAGGTTAGATTCTTTCCAGCCAAAATAGAATTGTAGGATGACTGAGGCGATTTGTTGTTAGTCAATAGTCAACTCAAGGATTAGTAGTGTTTTATTCCATTTTTAAACAAGACGACACGTCTTGTTTAAAAATGGGATAAAACACTACTAATCCTTGAGTTGACTATTGACTCCTTCAGAATTTAATTTATTCTTTTGGTTAATCATTTATTTTTAAAGACTTTTATAGCCTACCATGGTTGATTGGTTGGTTGACTTTTTGAATAAGAAAATAAAATGTCACCACCCATGCTTATTACCAAGTACTTCCATTTTAAGTTGAGAACTAGTTCTGTATAGTTTTTTATAATCCAAGCTTTCATCACATTATTCTCAAAACATTCTGTACATATCTCAATATGTACCTTGGAACCGGTGAAGGTGACAAACTGTCATCATTGACTTCAAGTTCAACACAGTCCTGTCGCCGGTTTTCTCTTGCAGAGATTCAATCTGCAACTGAAAACTTTGGTGATGAATTGGTCATAGGACAGGGAGGATTCGGAAAGGTGTACAAAGGTCATATTTGTTTTAACGAAACTAGTCATGTGGTAGCCATCAAACGGTTGGATTCTTTTTCCACCCAGGGGGAACATGAGTTTAGAGCTGAAATTGAGATGCTTTCCAAGCTACGTCACCCTCACTTGGTGTCTCTGATTGGTTATTGTAATGATAACAAGGAGATGATACTTGTTTATGAGTATATGCCTCATGGAGCTCTACACGATCATCTACACAAAGATGATATTCATTTAAGTTGGGTGCAACGACTAAAGGTAGCCATAGGTGCTGCACGTGGGTTAGACTACCTCCACAAAGGTGGCGACTCCAAACACGGAATCATACATCGTGATGTGAAGAGTTCCAACATTCTTTTGGATGAGAATTGGGAAGCTATGATTTCGGATTTTGGGTTGTCCAAAATAATCCCAGTTGACCACTCATTTTATGCTAGTGTTAAAGGCACATTTGGGTATCTGGATCCAGAGTATTTCTATACAAAAAAACAGACAAGGGCTACAGATGTATATGCATTTGGGGTTTTACTGTTTGAATTGCTATCTGGAAGGCTTCCGGTGGACATACGCTACGGCGAGGAGCAATGCAGTTTGGTAAGGTGGGCTAAACAATTTGTGAAAGAACGGAAATTAGAGCAAATGGTTGATTCCAAAATCAAGGGAACAATTTCGTCCAAATGTTTAAGACGGTTTGCTCAAATTGCAAATCGTTGTTTGGACAGTGTTCCAAAAGAACGGCCTACTATGACTGAGGTTGTGGCCTTACTTGAGGCTTTACTAGACCAAGAAGAGAAAGTGAATAATCTTACAAAATCAACAAGCACATCGGGTTTCACTTGGAATATTTATAAGTACATACGTAAATCAACTAGAGAAAACCATGGTATGGACAAACTACTTATTATTGTTTAATCTGCATGTCCTGTTACCCTTTTAAGTATAGTATTTTGACTATTTCTAACTGTGTTGTATCCCCATTTGTTCATTTTACAAGACCAAAGGCACACCTCGTTACCAATGAACTTAGATAACTACATAAATCGGAGCTTTTCAACTAAAAAGGAAATAGTGGGTCAAGATTTAAAAGTGTTCACATATGAAGAATTGAGGTGTGCTACAAGGGGATTTGCAAAAGACACATACTTGGGTGCACAGAGTTACGGTGAGGTTTACAAAGGATGGGTTGATAAAACGACATATTCACCTTTTGAGTGTAAAACTGGAATGCCCGTTGTAATTAAGTCTCTTAGTTGGAACAGAACTGTTGATATTGAAAAAGTCAAGGTAACGTTTCAAGTATTTTACAGTTTTAGCCGTTCTATTTGTTGCTTATTGTCATGAAGTGCGATAACTTTTCAATGCAGTTGGAATTGGAAATGTTGAAAGAATTTAGTCATCCCAACCTTGTTAAGCTCATTGGATACTGCTTGTTAGATAAAGAGCTCTTCCTGGTGAATGAATACATGCCTAACGGAAACTTTGAGGAACACCTTCTTAGCGGTACGCAACATAATTAACTTTAGGGATAACCAGATCGCTTACTGAGATTTTCATAAGTGTTAATTATATTATAATCATCTGTATTGGTTCCCTATTTTCAGCTTCTTTTATCCCAACATAAGTACTACACTAGTAAACACGCGATTTAGTGACCCACATAGTATGTAAATTAGTATGGTATGCATATATGGAAAAATTTGAATGCAAAAAACTAATAGTCAGTTAACCCTGTATGTAACGCAAGTTTACCTTATAATTTTTGTGTTTTCATGGGTTGTAGGAGCTATAGCACGACTTCCATTGGTTACAAAGGTTAAAATAGCATTAGGAATTGCTCGAGGGATTGTTTTCTTGCATAACACACGAGATGACATTCACGTATATTCTCAATGGGGAGGAACCATCAGTATGTTTCGCCTAGACAGACATAATATATTGCTGGATGAGGTATAATATAAGCTATTTTGATATAGGCTTTAAAATACTAACATGACCATATACTAGTTTAATCTTTAAAACTGAAATATAAATTTGCAGGATTTTACAGTAAAACTTTCAGATTATGAGGTTACTAAGTTGTTGCATGGTCACTATCCTTAAAATATTCGTGACGGTAGTGGTCTTGTTTATGGTGACTATTATCCTGGATTTAGTAAGTTACTTCATTTTGAATAGTTTGAGCTATGTTTCTGTAATAGCATACACTAAACAATCAAGCATTATTATGCAGAGCCATTTCAACTACAGAGCAATTTCGATGGTTTTACACTTGTACTCACGGAGGTACTCACGGGGACACAAATTTCTTATGAAAATGATCAAAAGATTGATGAATTGTTAGTCCAACATGGAAAAATGCCATTGCGTCGTATTGCAAGATTATTTTTTGAAATGTGCAATGAGGTGGATTCCGAATCAAATATGCTAACATTGTTGGAGGAGTATGAGATTTATAAGTCGGAATGGAGCATTCGCAACAACTGCTGAGAGTTGTTTATCGTAAGCATCCCTTAATTAAACTCTTTTCTTTCAATGTTCTGAAAACTGACTCAAAAACCAACATGAAGTTTTATTCCTAAAGAATAGATGCAATCCAACATGAAGTATCAACATATCCCTAGATTCAGATGTATACCTTTTTCGTCAATGCTTCTGTTGGAATAGTGTTAAGCTTAGTTTTCAATCATATGCTCATACCATGGATTTTCTCTTGAATGTGTATACAGTAGGGGGAAATCGTGTAGAATCTAATTGCGCCATGCATATGAAAAGAAAGGCAGAAAGATAAAATTGGTTCCACCATATGGTAAGAACCAAAAATGAAGCTGAGAGAGAGAGAGCCCGAGCTGATTTTCGTGTTTGGTTTTGTCTTGTAGTGGAATGGAAGTGGCTTTAACTCAGAAACATGTCTCTTAACTAAAAGGAATTCCAAATGACCGATGATTTGTTGCTCCATTGTGGGAAAAACGTGCCAGAGACGCTAATCAACATGTCATAGCTCAAATGAAACCAAGTGTGTCGCATCAACCAAANCACCTAGACAGACATAATATATTGCTGGATGAGGTATAATATAAGCTATTTTGATATAGGCTTTAAAATACTAACATGACCATATACTAGTTTAATCTTTAAAACTGAAATATAAATTTGCAGGATTTTACAGTAAAACTTTCAGATTATGAGGTTACTAAGTTGTTGCATGGTCACTATCCTTAAAATATTCGTGACGGTAGTGGTCTTGTTTATGGTGACTATTATCCTGGATTTAGTAAGTTACTTCATTTTGAATAGTTTGAGCTATGTTTCTGTAATAGCATACACTAAACAATCAAGCATTATTATGCAGAGCCATTTCAACTACAGAGCAATTTCGATGGTTTTACACTTGTACTCACGGAGGTACTCACGGGGACACAAATTTCTTATGAAAATGATCAAAAGATTGATGAATTGTTAGTCCAACATGGAAAAATGCCATTGCGTCGTATTGCAAGATTATTTTTTGAAATGTGCAATGAGGTGGATTCCGAATCAAATATGCTAACATTGTTGGAGGAGTATGAGATTTATAAGTCGGAATGGAGCATTCGCAACAACTGCTGAGAGTTGTTTATCGTAAGCATCCCTTAATTAAACTCTTTTCTTTCAATGTTCTGAAAACTGACTCAAAAACCAACATGAAGTTTTATTCCTAAAGAATAGATGCAATCCAACATGAAGTATCAACATATCCCTAGATTCAGATGTATACCTTTTTCGTCAATGCTTCTGTTGGAATAGTGTTAAGCTTAGTTTTCAATCATATGCTCATACCATGGATTTTCTCTTGAATGTGTATACAGTAGGGGGAAATCGTGTAGAATCTAATTGCGCCATGCATATGAAAAGAAAGGCAGAAAGATAAAATTGGTTCCACCATATGGTAAGAACCAAAAATGAAGCTGAGAGAGAGAGAGAGAGAGAGAGAGAGAGCCCGAAGAGCTGATTTTCGTGTTTGGTTTTGTCTTGTAGTGGAATGGAAGTGGCTTTAACTCAGAAACATGTCTCTTAACAAAAAGGAATTCCAAATGGCCGATGATTTGTTGCTCCATTGTGGGAAAAACGTGCCAGAGACGCTAATCAACATGTCATAGCTCAAATGAACCAAGTGTGTCGCATCAACCAAAGGTTCAAATCTCATCAAAGGCGTGTGCAAGCTATTATCAGTACAAAAAAAAAAAGAGAGTCTAGGATGCTAAGAATGTCAGAGTATAATAATTTGATGTATAAAAAACTCTAAAATTTGGGTGATTGCTTCATGCTGGACGATGCACTATGTCAACTTCAGATGACTATATGCTGCAAGGCAAGATAATATTCACGAGTCACGAGTCACGACCCATGACTAGTCCACAAAAAGTTTCTGTGTCGCAGAACGAACCATTATAAAACGGGAAACAAGTCATGTATGAAATGCTATTGACATAGCAACTCATAGATAAGGTTGATGATCGGAAGACAACAATCATGCCTGGTTGCTTGGCCTTTGCAAAAGATCGAGACTTGAACTCGCTCCTCGTTAACAATTTAACATGGCCACGTCATTCATATAACCGTGTTTTTTTCAATCCGGGTAATTGTAATTATAAACTTATAATACTGACTCTTAACTATTATCTTAGTAATACACTGTATATTCTTTTTAGATAACTTGTTCTTAAACCAGCATGTCTTAGCAAAGTCAGGCCAGTATAGACAATCAACAACCATATAGTAGTTTTAGTGTTATTGTGAAATGCACTTCCGCGATACGCCAATTGGCATGCGGCACATCACCTGATGCATTTGACGACGAATATTTACAAGTGGGTGAACATTGTGCACGCGATTGTCTTGATTTTTTCTTTTACTATGTGCATTATTGATTTGTACATGCCCATTTTTTACGAAAATCGAACCTTAATGACATCCAACATTTATATGCTGCACATAAAATGATCAAGGTCTTCTGGGAATCCTTAAAAGCATTGATTGTATGCATTGAGAATGGACAAAATGCTTGAAATCATGACACGGGCAATTTTGAAGAGGTGATAAAAAGTTATCCAAAAATAATGCTTGAAGTTGTTGCTTCGTACAATTTTTGGATTGGCATACTTTTATTGGTGTAGCGGGTGCGAATAACGATGTAATCATTTTAAATAATTCTCTGTTATTCGATGACCTTCTTGATGATATCGTGTTTGTGGCTCCGTTTCTAGTAAATGGAGTTCAATATGACAAAGGGTGTTACCTAGCCGACGGTATATACCCAGAATGGGCAACGTTTGTCAAATAATTTACGGTTGCACGAGACGAAAAACACGCACTTTTTAAACGGTGACAAGAAAGTGCAAGAAAGGATGTCGAACGAGTTTTCGATGTTCTCCAAGGGTATTGGAGAATTATACAACAACCGGCGCCTTCTTACCATATATATCAACAAGATACGATGTACTTGCATCATCATATTGCATAACATAATTTTGAAAAATCAAAAGTTTGCCAGAGGTGAATTCAATGAGTTTTATATTAGTCCGCAATCAAATATACAACGTACTTGAGTCGAAAGATGTGAAGTTCAACGGAAGAAGGCAAAAGAATTTACGTGATAGACAAACAAACGACGTCAACAACAAAATTAGTTAATTAATAATTCGATATATTTTTATTTTTCCGTATTCTTGTTAATTCTTTTTCGTATATATAAATTGTTTTAAATTTTGTATTTTTTTTGTTTCATGATTGTAATTTGTATTTTATTTTAATGAATGAAATATTGTTGTTTGAAAAAATTGGAAAAGAAAAATAATGATGGGTACAAAAGTGTAAGTTAGATGCAAGTCATTGGGGAGGGTGTTTTTGAGTGTGTGAGTTAGACATAAGTTAGATGGGAAAAAACTGATGTAACGCTGAGGTGGCGGTAATTTGCAAATTACTACACCTTATTAAGTTATTATGTAAACATAAGGGTATCAACTATGATGGTTTATGAAAAGGTTTATAAAACTATGGCGAGGTCTAAGAAATTGTAAACCTTAGTAAACATCCATTTTAAGCTTGTGTGGCATGAAGAGGTCTAGGATATTGAATCTTTTCATAATTTAGTGCATTTGAATCATGTGAGATGTTTATGAAAATTGAAAAGGTTTATACATAATGGGGATATAAGTTTATAAAACAAAAATGTTTATAAATTATAACACAATTATAAATCCTTTAGAAAGGTTTATCACAGTGAATGCCCTAAGAAACTAAACATTACAACTTGAAATCACGATGAAACAAATTTAGACTCCAGAAACCGAACAACAAAGTGATTTGCTATTGATCATAAGTGCTCATGAACCCGCCTCTGCAAAAAATTTAAATATCATGTTTCCAGACTTTCAGCCTGAGGACAAGGTTGGATCTTCCGGACAAGTGTAATAATATGGATCAGGATCACAAGTGGCGCAAGAAAGCGTTTTAAACAAGTTCGGGGGTTTCTAGGAAAATAATGAACTTTATTACTTACACTCCAAGTTAAGGGTTTATAAATACTCTCCAATAGATTCACCCAACTGCAATATCACCATTCACCCTCATAACTTCATAATCATGGCCGAAGAAGAAGATATAATAAGTTTGTTACCGGATTCCTTATTACTCGAAATCATCTCTCGTTTAGATTTGTCCACAAAACAGGTGATTAAAACAACAAGCACTCTTTCCAAACGTTGGCAACGTCTTTGGACTCTACTTCCTACTCTCGTTTCATAGGTCAGGATGACATCCTAGACCATTGTTTTGATTCCACCGATTACTATTCATTTATTGACAAAACCCTAACTCATTGTCCTACCGATGGGAACCTTAAAAAATTTAAATTTCAAATTAAGGACGAAAGTTATCCGGGTAATACTGCACGGCATACGTCGCAAGTCAATAGTTGGATTCGTTATGCTATTACTCGTAATGTTCAAGAGGTTGAGATAAGAATATGGGAACATACATGCGATGAATTTGGCTATGACGATGAGTTGTTTTTCAACAATTCATGTATAACGAGTATGAAACTTTCACATCAACTTCACAGTTGTGTATTTAATCCTCCTAATGGTGCTATTCGTTGGGATAAACTTAAGTGTTTGTGTATAGATGGTGGGACATTAAATGAACATTTTATAGGAATATCCAGAAGTCCTTGTTTGGAAACTTTGGAATTGAACGATTGTTTGCTTGCTAGGCGTTTCCTAAAGTCCTTGTTTGGAAACTTTGGAATTGAACGATTGTCGTGTGATTTAGAAACTTACGAAAGGTTTGGCTATGACCTCTTTGACGAAGACGAATATGATCAGTACTTAATGAGTATTAAACTTTCACGTTGTGAATTTAATCCTCCTAATGGTGCTATTCGTTGGGATAAACTTACGTTTTTGTGTATTGATAATGGGAAATTAGTTGACGCTTCAATTGGAAAAATATTATCCAGAAGTCCTTGTTTGGAAACTTTGGAGTTGAAATGCTGTTGTGGTTTTAGTCGGATTGATAATACTTCTAAGAGTGTTAAAAACTTGGTGCTCAATGGTTACGGATATAGGGTTCCTAAGGTGGAGAGTTATATAAATACACTAGAAATCAATGCTCCCTATATCTTGTCGTTAAAAATAAAAGGAAAGATGTATTTGGAGAAGTTTTTGTTGGAAAATGTGTCTTCTTTAGTCAAAGCTGACTTGAGTTACGAAGATATTTGTTGGGAATTATATTTATTGATTTGATGATACAAAACAAGAAGAATGAAACATGAGGGACTTAATATGACAAGAAGGAATTCTACAAAAGATGGGAAGGACTTGCTTGCAAAAGAAGTTTTATTTATTAGTCCTTCGTAGTATTTTTGTAACCCTAATATCTCTCTATATAAAGAGACATAGGGCGTAGGTTTTTAGTGTGTATGTCTTCCATAATGTAGTCGACTAAAAGGTGTGTGTGTGTAACCTAGGCGTAGGAGATAAACGCCTAGGGTTAGTCTTTTATTAATGTTTAGTTAGAGTTAGTTGGTTAGTCAGCCTCAAGGTCGTTCTACTTTGATCAAGTAGGATTGGGGCTGTAAATTATTAGTGTTATTATTAGAGATTATCAATGAAAAACCTTGTTGATAACATTGATATTCTTATTTATTATTCCGCTGCATGTTATTCAATGTTATTGTTCCTAGATAATTAAAGGTTTAACAGCCTGGAGCCCGTAACGATCAAGGAGTGCTGGGTTCCTACATGTGGTATCAGAGCCTGGGGCTCGTGATATCTAGGATTTTACAAGGTTTACTGTCGTAAAGGAGCAGATTTGAAGAAGGATTAATGATTCGATACAGGTATATTGTGTCGTTATTTTTTAAAGGGTATCTGATCATTCAATTTCATTAAGGATTCGGAGGTAATAAATATAGAAAGGATTACAATAGATCTGTCGTCTTCTACATAAATATCTCAATTGTTTATTGATCTATTCGCGTGCCTATAACCTCGTACTTCTTTTTATGGTTGTCGTCTACTGAATGGTGCTTACCGATTAAAGATAATGGGTCACTTGTACAATTAAAGATCATGTCTCGCATTTATTATCTCTCAATCTTTAATTTGTTTTTAATCGTGAGTCAGTAGGTGAATTCTTTATATTCGAGATTTTTGGGGTTAAAAGTATGTGAAAAAGAGTTTTGAGGTTGTCACATAGATTGGTTTAATTCAATGTGATATCGGTGTGATCTAAAGAATTTACCTCGTACAATTCATTGAAGATTTGAACGTGGTTCAGGTATATTTAATTTAGTTTGTTGACAAGTGCATGGTACATTCAATATTAATTCAGTACATGGTGGTCTTCAATATTAATTCAGTTTGGTGAGTTTTGCATGTAATTTATTTGTTACATATACTTAACGAGCAAGTCATTAACTTGAGTTTGGGTATATAATTGGTTGATGTTAATGCAACTGCTTGCAAGTTTCAATTTTATAATCGATCAAAATCATTATCACATGGGACGATTGTGTCAAGAATTTAATAAGTTTCATCATGGGTCGGTAGCTTTTGATACGTGTTGCTGATTCACGCGATATGTTATGCTTGGATTACGAAAAGCTAGTACTAAAGTACTGCTATGTTCAACATGCTGCTGCGTTTGGCGTTTGAAGGTATTGTTCGTTAATATACAAGGTACTGCTACGTTGGAAATTCAAAGTACTGCTGTTCGTTATTAAACTACTGCTGCTACGCTCATTATTTTTGAAAGTACTGCTCCATGGTCATTAAGGTACTGCTCAAAGTTTTCAAACATACTGCTCTATTGTCGAACCAACGTACTGCTGCAACGTACTGCTTTGATTTTTAAAGTACTGCTTGATGGATATCTTCAAAGTACTGCTTGTCTATTGAAAGTACTGCCCGTTCATTGAAAGTACTGTTGAGTTTTATTCCAAAGTACTGCTGTGTTTGAATACTTTATGGAGACATGTTAAGAGCTTTATGGTTCAATAATTATGCATGGTTTTCAAGCAGTAAGGGGAAGTATCTATGAGTTTGATTGATTTTGGATTACACACACAGAAGGTTATTGTTATACACACACAAGGAGTTTGGTTTATTTAATCTTAAAGGTTTTAAAAAGGCTCGTATTTGGTTATTATTGAATTAATTGATTACGAAGAAGATTGTTTATCACTTATTTGAAGGTGAAGTGGAGCTTCTTAGATGCGTGTTCTTATCATATCTTAAACGGCTTCATCACGTTTAAAGATAACTTGTTTGTGCGTTAAAGATGTGACAAAGACTTGATGAATCTAGCAATGTGTGATTTTTCTTATGATGCTCTATGCACACATTGGCTATCACTTAAAGGAGTTACATTGTAGTACTCAGTGTCTCATCTAGTTGAGGATTTGTCAAGAGATTGCGGTCTATTCATATTTTTTGTTCTTGGTATGAGTTTGGAGTCACGTGGTTAGTACAAGACATAAGACACAAGTTTGGGTTGTTCTACTTCTTCATCAAGTTCGTTATATTTGGTTTTCTTCATCAGTAATCATTACAAGGAGCTTACAGATTTGAAGAATCATGAAGATGGTTAGCACATTGATTTCAGGGGAAGTATCTAATGATGTGTTTAATCATTTGATGTTCATGCACCACTCAAGGGGAAGTGTTTGATTTTTACTATTGTTGATCATTACTACTACTACTAGTTGGAGTTTCTATTGTTTTGGATTCATTTTTCGTAAGCATTTTGGTGTTCTTCATGGAGGGCAATTTGAAACATTGGAAGGCTTTGATTAGAAGTGTGATATTGGTTCGTGGTGGTCAAGATCATTATTTGCATATGTTCCCTATTTGTTGATAACAAAAAGGGGAAGAGATGTTGAAGAGGTGTTCGAGTGGCATAGCATGACTTAAGAGGAAGACAAGATTGTTTCATTCACGGTGAGATTTTATCTCAACTTTTCTACTTCGTCTAGGAAAGTTCGTACAAGAAGGTGTTTGTTTTGTCATCATCAAATAGGGGAAGATTGTTGGGAATTATATTTATTGATTTGATGATACAAAACAAGAAGAATGAAACATGAGGGACTTAATATGACAAGAAGGAATTCTACAAAAGATGGGAAGGACTTGCTTGCAAAAGAAGTTTTATTTATTAGTCCTTCGTAGTATTTTTGTAACCCTAATATCTCTAAGAGACATAGGGCGTAGGTTTTTAGTGTGTATGTCTTCCATAATGTAGTCGACTAAAAGGTGTGTGTGTGTGTAACCTAGGCGTAGGAGATAAACGCCTAGGGTTAGTCTTTTATTAATGTTTAGTTAGAGTTAGTTGGTTAGTCAGCCTCAAGGTCGTTCTACTTTGATCAAGTAGGATTGGGGCTGTAAATTATTAGTGTTATTATTAGAGATTATCAATGAAAAACCTTGTTGATAACATTGATATTCTTATTTATTATTCCGCTGCATGTTATTCAATGTTATTGTTCCTAGATAATTAAAGGTTTAACAGCCTGGAGCCCGTAACGATCAAGGAGTGCTGGGTTCCTACAATATTAGACGACATCGAGATGATATAGAAGAAGAATTGCTTCGAGGACTTTTATTAAGCCTTGGCCATGTCAATGAGATTACACTTGCGGATAATCACTTACCTGGGGAGTTCACTTGTTTACTGGAGGTAATATTAAATAATGTGTGTTTTCTTTTCTTTCCATTTGGATTTGTTTCTGTGTGTGTTTTTTGTAAAGGGGTGTGATTGCTAGTTTTATCATACGTTTGTCCATGTTGTAATTAGTTTATATTCACTGCACTGCTTTAACGATGTTCTCTTTCCATTGGTAGGCTCTCTCTCGTTTAGAAGCTACAGGTTTCCAGTTTCGTAAAGGTTCAGATCTACATGGTAGTTATCCCAACTACTACATAGTTTTTTCATTGATTGATGTTGCCGCTGCAGATGAGGACAGAATCCCGGAACTGTTTGCTTCCGCTGCAACCGAGACAAAGACAGAGGAAAAAGTTGAAGAGACAGAAGAATCTGATGTTGTAAGTACCATTGCAGTCTCTTATCTCTTTCAACTCAATTCTTTTTGTAGTGCATCTATTTAACGCTTATTATTTTATTTTCAGGACATGGGATTCAGTCTATTCGACTAAGGGATTACGGTTATCGTCTTTGAGAAGCACATTTCCATTTCGGTGATGGTTCATTTTTTTGTTGATCTAATAACTGGAATTATTAAGATCATTTGTTCTAGCAAATCCATGGATAATGGATCCACTAGATTTTGAGTCCGCGTAGCTATAACTCATGAACCATTCTCAAATGGTACTGACAAATGTTTGTTTGTTCCCCTAGCACTTGTTTTTTGCATGTTTGGAATAATTAAAAAAATAATAAAAAAAAATAAATAAATAAAAATCCTGAATCCATAAAGTTTATATATTAACTTTTTGCTTAATCCTTATGAAGATCCAAAAAATAAGATTTGGCAGAAATTTTTAAGCTTGAGCTTTTCTGTGTACTTTTCGAACACGATCACTGTAAACATATATCTTTCTTGTATAGTTACCATTCATGTAAAAACTATTTGGTAAGAACTTATAAGTTATTGGCATATCGTAGTATATCTGAAAACAACATTCACATGATTCAACAAAAAGACTTGCATTCAACTAGACTTTCATAATGACTCGAAGAATGCATAATGAGTAGCTGCAAATCAGGGGTGTTCCTTCCGTCAACTTTCGTTTAATTATAGTTGTTCCGTTTGGGTTATTCAGGTTTATCCAATTGTGAATCCACTCAATCCGGACAAGCTCACTGATCCAACCAACCCACATAAGAGCACCTCACTTATTCTATCAAGTTTTTGGTTAACCAAGTATCAGGAAATCAAGTTGTACAACTAAAATTCTCACAAAGATAGTAGTTGCTCTAGTTCGTCACTGAAGTGATCATCATTTTCTACATATGCATCATCTTGCTCCTCAGACATTTCATTGAGCTCGGCTGCATCAATGTTCTCATTGCTGACTTGGCTCCGGTTTTTTAACATTTGCCCTTTGTTAAGTCCTGTCTGTTGGAAAATTTAGTGCACTTGAGGGATTAATTCACACTTGGTAATGGGTTAGGAGGTACGGAGTGTACACCCATTTGGTCACTGAATTCCTTGACTCAATAGTGGTTATGTATAGATTCTGCTGATAGCATGAATCTGATTCTGCTGCCAGTTGACTCTGCTGCTTGTGGATTCTGCTGATAGTGGATTCTGCTGCTAGTGGGAATCTGCTGCTAGACTCTGCTGCTAGTATGATTCTGCTGCTGACTCCACTGCTAGTGATAACTTTACCACTGCTAGTATAAGCTTGTTTCTGCTGATGGCTTGTTCCTGCGGATAAGCTTGTTTCTGCTGATGGTTTATTGTTTTCACGGATAACCACTGTTTCCTACTATTATGGAAAGTATTATGTTATAATTAATGGGCCGTTAATTATACATAATTCCATGGGCTAGGGTTTGAGTATTCTCTATTATAAATAGAGGTCATAACATTCTGCATGAATATGATCAACACAAAAACCCTAAACACTTGAATACGTTTCTGTTCTTGATTTGTGCCTAAAACAAGAACATCACTTGGTCTTATCCCATAGAGATATTCGTGTAACCCGGGCATAGGGTCGAATAGTTTCTATTGGAAGGTGATACCAAGATTTCAAGTGAATATCCGGTACTTCATTGATTATCTTAAACCTAATCTGGGAACACAGAAACACATAATTACCAGCAATCAATAGAAACTATTAGTGATAATCAATGGCTGCTGTTATGAGACATATGGCTGCTAACTTTTTCAAGCTGGAAAAGTTTGAAGGTGTTGATTTCAGAAGATGGCAAAAGAAGATGCAATTCTTGTTGACAAGCATGAATGTGGTGTCTGTTCTCACATCTACTATTCCTGAAGATTATGGGGTTGATGCTACCATGGAACAGATGAGAGCAAGAAGCAAGTGGGAGAATGATGACTATGTCTGCAGAGGTTTAATCCTCAATGGTATGTCTGATTCACTCTTTGATATTTATCAGAATGTTGAGTCTTCTAAAGAACTATGGGATTCCTTGGAAGCCAAGTATATGGCTGAGGATGCATCAAGTAAGAAGTTCCTTGTAAGTAATTTTAACAATTACAAAATGGTTGATTCTAGACCTGTCATGGAACAATACAATGAACTTCTTAGTATACTTGGTCGATTCACACAACACAAGATGAACATGGATGAGGCTATTTCAGTCTCTTGTATCATCGATAAACTACCTCCTTCTTGGAAAGATTTCAAGCATATGCTTAAGCATAAGAAGGAGGAGTTAACTCTTGTTGAGTTGGGCAGTCACTTGCGCATTGAGGAATCACTCAAAGCACAAGACATTGACAAGCCAAAGAGTAGCAATGCTACTGGTCCATCAGTTGTCAATATGGTGGAGCATAACAACTCCTCCAGGAACAATGACAACAAGGGCAAGCGTAAACATCATGATAACACCAAAGATGATCTTAACAAGAAATCTAAAGTTACTTGTTGGAAGTGTGGGAAACCTGGACACTTCAGAAAGGATTGCAAGGGTGGTAAAGTTGGAAACAAATCCAATGGATTTGTTGCACAAGTGGTTCAGGGAATGGTAACACCAATTCTCTAAAAGGTCAGAATATATTTAATAAGTCTTTTGAGATTTATTATGTTACATATATATCTGATGTATACTTTGTGCAGGATGAGATGTTGCTTGGTGGGTTGACTCTGAGCTACAATTCATGTGTGTAAAGATAGAAGCTGGTTCAAGACCTATGAGTCAATGAATGATGGTTCTATTCTTCATATGGGAAACAAGTCAACTGCCCTGGTGCATGGAAAAGGATGTGTTGATTTGAAGTTTAGTTCTGGAAAGATTGTTTCTTTGTTTAATGTTTTACATGTTCCTGATATTAGAAAGAATTTGGTTTCTAGTAGTGTTTTGAATAATTGTGGTTATAAACAAGTAATTGAATCTGATAAGTATGTTTTGTCTAAACATGGTGTGTTTATTGGTTTTGGCTATTTGTGTAATCAAATGTTCAGGCTTAGTATTGTTCATGATAATGTTAATTCTGTTTTTATGTCAACCACTAAATTGAATGATTCAAATTTATGGCATGCTAGACTTGGCCATGTACACTTTAAAAGAATGCAAGATATGTCTAAAGATGGGTTAATTCCTGCAATTGACATAGACACTAAAAGGTGTAAAACTTGTATGATGAACAAAATAACTAAGAAACCTTTTCAAAGTGTAAAACGTGAAACTAAAGTGTTGGAACTAATTCATAGTGATCTATGTGATTTGCATGCTACTCCCTCTTTGGGGAATAAGAAATACTTTGTGACTTTTATTGATGATGCTTCTAGGTTTTGTTATGTTTATTTGTTACATACTAAGGATGAAGCACTAGATAAATTTAAAGTATTTAAAACTGAAGTTGAATTGCAACAAGGGTCTCTAACCAAAAGATTTAGGACTGATAGGGGAGGTGAGTACATGGATACTCTGTATTTCAGTCTGTTGGTATAATCTATGAAACGACTGCTCCCTATACTCCTCAGCAAAATGGTATTTCTGAAAGGAAAAACATGGTGCTGAAGGAGATGGTTAATTCCATGTTGTCCTATTCAGGGCTAGGTCAAGGGTTCTGGGGTGAAGCTATGTTAACAGCTTGCTATTTACTAAATAGAGTTCCCAATAAAAGGAACAAGGTTACCCCTTATGAACTCTGGACCAAAAGAAAACCCAACCTGAATTTTCTCAGGATTTGGGGTTGTAGGGCTGTTGTAAGACTCCCTGATCCAAAGCAGAAAACTTTGGGTGAAAGAGGCATTGAATGCATCTTTGTTGGATATGCTGAGCATTCCAAGGCATATAGGTTCTATGTTATTGAACCTAATGAATCTGTTTCAATTAACTCTATAATTGAATCAAGAGATGCACTCTTTGATGAGAATAGATTTTCATCAGTCCCTAAACCAAGTCAGAGGATTCCAAATGGAACTAATGATAGTGGTGTTTCAGAGATTCCTAATGAGGTTTCTGATGAGGTTGTGGAACAACAACCTGAACCTGAGCTTAGAAGGAGCAACAGGGTTAGGACTCCAAAGTCATTTGGACCTGATTTTCAATTATACTTAATTGAAGGTACAAGGAGTGAGGTCTCTGACCAATACTCCTATTGCTTCATTGTTGAGGATGATCCTAAAACATTTGAAGAAGCAATGAAGTCCTAGGATGTTGCTTTCTGGAAAGAAGCAATTAATGATGAGATGGACTCCATCATGGGCAATAACACTTATGTGTTGACTGATCTACCACCTGGTTGCAATCCTCTAGGTTGCAAATGGATTTTCAAAAAGAAAATGAAGGTAGATGGAACTGTTGAAAAGTTCAAGGCAAGACTAGTTATTCAGGGCTTTAAACAAAAGTCAGGAATAGACTACTTTGATACTTATGCCCCTGTGGCTCGTATCAGTACCATAAGATTGCTAATTGCTTTGGCATCAATTCACAATCTGATTATTTATCAGATGGATGTGAAGACAGCTTTCTTGAATGGTGATTTAGATGAGGAGGTTTACATGAACCAACCTCAGGGCTTCATCATGCCTAGCAATGAAAACAAGATGTGTAAACTGATTAAGTCTCTTTATGGACTAAAACAGGCACCTAAGCAATGGCATCAAAAATTTGATGAAGTTGTTTTGTCTAGTGGTTATTCACTTAATCAGGATGACAAATGTGTATATAGCAAATTTGATGAATCTGGTAGATGAGTCATCATTTGTCTATATGTTGATGACATGTTGATCTTTGGCACTGACCAAAATCAAGTTGATCTTACAAAAGAATTTTTGTCATCAAAGTTCTCCATGAAGGATATGGGGGAGGCAGATATTATCCTTGGTATTAGGATTAAACATGAAAGTAGCAAAATTTCTATCTCTCAGTCTCATTACATTGAGAAGGTGTTGAGGAAATTTAATTACTTTGATTGTACTCTAGTGAGTACTCCTATGGATACAAGTGAGAAGCTAATGCCTAATACTGGCAAAGCTGTATCTCAACTTGAGTATTCTAGGGTAATTGGGTGCTTGATGTATGCCATGACATGTACTAGACCTGATATTGCTTTTGCAGTGGGTAAACTGAGCAGGTATACTAGTAATCCTAGTGCTCATCACTGGCAAGCAATTCAGAGGGTCTTTAAGTATTTGAAAAGAACTATGGATTATAGTCTTTCATATACTGGTTATCCTTCAGTGTTGGAAGGATACACTGATGCAAGTTGGATCAGTAACACTGAAGATAATTCATCTACCAGTGGCTGGGTATTCCTACTTGGTGGAGGTGCAATTTCTTGGGCATCCAAGAAACAAACTTGCATTACCAGTTCAACCATGGAATCTGAATTTGTGGCTTTAGCTGCTGCTGGTAAAGAAGCTGAATGGTTGAGAAACCTGCTTCTTGAGATTCCATTGTGGCCTAAACCTATAGCACCTATTTCTATCCGTTGTGATAGTGCTGCTACATTGGCAAAGGCTTATAGCCAGATGTACAATGGGAAGTCTAGACACTTAGGTGTCAGGCATAGCATGATTCGTGAGCTCATCATGAATGGGGTGGTATCTATAGAGTTTGTTAGATCTCAACAAAACTTAGCTGATCACTTGACGAAGGGTTTGGCTAGAGACTTGGTTTTAAAGTCTGCTACAGGGATGGGTTTAAGTCCTACTTAGTCACTGAATGCAAAGATACCCAACTCCCTTCTAAGGAAACTTGGAAGCTGAGTTCAATGTGGAAAGCTGAACATTTTGTGGACTGAAGCACATGTATCACACATACATCCCAAGGTTGTGCTACCTGCTGGAAAGGAGGATGAAGTCTTCACTTCTTAATGGTTAATTTCTTTGGAAAAGTGCTGAGCAGGAGCATGATTAAAGATGAACCACCTATGTAAATGTTGAAGTTTTGCCGCTTCAGGAAGCTTTGGACTTTTAGCTTTTATAACATTTATGAATTGGATATGGACACATGGCTTGTAATAGTGTCAGGAGTATTTAAGTGTTTGAAAACTTGTGTGTATTTATCATCAGGTATTCAAATGGGTTGATGGGTTCAATTCTTAGAACACCCTGATTCTCGAATATTTGAAAGTATATGTACTAAGATGGAAATTCAATCCTCATGATATTTTCATTTATGCACTAGTTTTGTTTAATGTTTATTATTTCATGCAAAGGAAGTGAACTAAATTTGGGGAGGATTGTTGGAAAATTTAGTGCACTTGAAGGATTAATTCACACCTGGTAATGGGTTTGGAGGTACGGAGTGTACACCCATTTGGTCACTGAATTCCATGACTCAATAGTGGTTATGATAGTTGAATCTGCTGCTAGATTCTGCTGATAGTTGAATCTGCTGCTAGAATCTGCTGCTTCAAAGTACTGCTTGTTCAAAGTACTGCTTGTTCAAAGTACTGCTCGTTTATAACCACTGATTCCTAATATTATGGAAAGTATTATGTTATAATTAATGGGCCGTTAATTATACATAATTTCATGGGCTAGGGTTTGAGTATTCTCTATTATAAATAGAGGTCATAACATTCTGCATGGAGACGATCAACACAAAACCCTAAACACTTGAATACACTTCTGTTCTTGATTTGTGCCTAAAACAAGAACATCACTTGGTCTTATCCCATAGAGATATTCGTGTAACCCAGGCATAGGGTCGAATAGTTTCTATTGGAAAGTGATACCACGATTTCAAGTGAATATCCGGTACTTCATTGATTATCTTAACCCTAATCTGAGAACACAGAAACACATAATAACCAACAATATACACTTCCTTCATAAGTTTTCCTTTAATTTCAACTGATTTCAGGTATAACAATAAGTCGTGTAATTAAGGTTCGTTAGTTCCTATCATAAATTTCCTATAAAAAACTTCGGTTCAAAAAGATTGCATATAGTGACAAGTTTGGTTATAGATGGTTATATTACGTAAATAATGAATGAGGATGCTAAATAAAGGGACGTATGGTTATATGAATTATATTAGAGGATGGGGTGTTACGGCATGCAATTCCCTTTTTTGAGTGTCACGTCAGCGTATCCTTAACATTTTCACTTTTAACACTCGCACACCAAAATATCCTTCACTCATAACATGCCATTTGGCCCTTACCCACCCTCAATTTTATTTTCTTTCATATTTTTACAAACAAACTAAGAAAACACAAAAAAGGAATACAAGTAATACAAAAAAAATATATAATGTACACTTTTATTATTAAGAGCTACATACCCACAACTCCATAAAAGGCACAAAGAAGTAGGTACGGGTGAAAATTTATTTCTGACTTTTGTTGTACATGTTAAGTGGGCTAGGTCATGCGTTTAAATAAAATAAAATAAAAATAAAAATTCTTCGTCGACAGTGTAAAAACACACACACTCATATGAAGTTAACACATACTCACGCATACTATAAAAACACATCACAAATACCAATTAAAAAAAACCAAAAAACCTCACCTTTGTGAAAATCATGCACGCCGCTTAACTGGCTTGGTAAGTGCCGATTGGTTGGGGTGTCATGGCGCATGGCTGGCGGTGCCAAAAAGAGGGCCACATAAGAAATGGCGGGGTGGGGCGCCATGGTACCCCATGCTCTTAGGTAAAAAGAAAACTAACCGTCAAAAATTGCTTCGATGTAGTTGTTCAAAATACTATGTGGGTAATATGGAGATTTCATAATCATGATCGCTTCGAATTGAAACTCCACGAAAATAAATCCTTAATTTGTGGATAGGCGTAGGTGCTATGGCATTCCGGGATCTCACATCGTGACATATACGAATGTAAATCTCGTTTGGTCAGAATGGATTTGTGACCCAATTAATTCATGTGAACTTGTTCTTACTTTATTTTACTAGCTATATGTTACTTTTTATCAATAAAATGCCGTTAAAAATGTAACAAGAAATTAAGGTATAATCTTTTTTTTTGGACTACAATTGTGGCTACATGTCCCCTAGCCCAGAAGGCGTATCGAGCTCACACAACCAGGTTGGGTCCAACCCAGAAGGCAATGACACCCTTCCCTTTACGCACGCGGGATGAAACCCCTATCACTCTATACAAGACTCGAACTTAAGACCTTGCCTAGGAGGGTAAAACCTTCATACCGCTAGACCAGAGGCCCATTAGTAATTAAGGTATAATCTATAGTTAAATAGTCTATAAACCTCATAACCGTCCCATAATTTTGGAGGGCTTTATGTTATAAATTAAAAGGTAAGCTTGGTGTTGGGTCACTGAATTCCCAAACTCTCTTAAACTAGGATTTGAACATAAAATAACCTAAGTGTTTAACTACCTTTAACACAATCAAGTCACTGAGTGAACAGTCACTCAGTGAGTCATCTTCAGGATGCTTGGGACAAGCTTAAGAAGAAAAGCTTTCCATTCAGTGAGGCGGATTCTCAGTGATTGGCACCTAAGCCAAAGAAGAAGATGATGGATTCAGTGAGTGATGACAATAACTCACTGAATCCCAAGTTACTCCTCACTGAAGCAACAAAAGCTAAAGACTGAAGATTAAAGACATGAAGCCTGAAGAATGGGCGGGACAAGGCGGGAAACGTTTGAAATTACAAAGAGTGTCAGTATCCTTGTAAAGTCAAACTTTCTCTGAATGGTGTGGGTTCAGGATGGTGTCATATCTGAACCTCAGAAAGTTGCATTGTCCTATACCCAAAATAGACTTATGTAACAGAGACAAAATACGTAAGTATTTTGTCTCAACTAGGCTGATGTAATCTTTGTCTTTTTCACAACGGTTGTAAATTACTTGTGTATAAATAGGAGTCATAAGAGAGAGTAAAGGTTGCGGAGTTTGTGCACTTAATGCTTAGACATTCACAAACTAATCTTTACTCTCTCCAAATAGCAACCATCCCTAAGATAGCTTAGTGGGTCTTTTGTTGCTACTTAAGCATAGCTTAAGTTTAGTGAGGAGTAACACCATACCATACTTGTCATTTCAATCCCAAGTGTTGTTCCGCAAACACTTGGGTATAATTCTTTTGATTAATTTCTAATAAAGAGTTAAACGTTGAAAATCTTGTTTCTTATCTTTTACGTTTTTATTTCTTAGTTATTAATCTTTGCATCATTATTCTATGGAACTTGGTTAGATTAACTTTGTAGTTAACCATTAACCAAGTAAAAGGGACCAACAAGTGGTATCAGAGCATCTGGTTTATAAAACTTCCAAAAACAACAGAGTGCTCAAAAGTTTTTAAAATCAAGATCCTACCATGGCTGATAATGATGTACCCCAACTAGTCGATAAAAAGGGAGGAAGCTATAATGCTACTGCTCCCCAACTCGAAGTTGGAAAATTCAACAAGTGGAAAAAGCGCATGCTTTGCTACTTAACTGGGATGGAACCTTATTACATCACACTGATTAATGAGGGTCCATATGTCCCTAAAACTGCTAAAGGTTTAGTTAAACCTGAAGCTCAGTGGACCTCTGATGAGAGAAGGGTGGTTAATCAAGACCAACGCCTGAAAAGCATCATTATATCTTGTCTCCCTGATGATATAATGAAATCAGTCATTAATTGTTCAACTGCAAAGCAGACTTGGACTGACTTGGTTCATAGCTATGAAGGCCCCTCAGATACCAAGGAAAACAGGATCATGGACCTAAAACTTGAGTACAACACTTTCAGGGCCAAAGACTCTGAAAATCTCTCAGAGACCTATACCCGTTACAAAACTCTTCTGAATGAATTGACCAATGATGGTGTCACCCTGTCTAAGCATGAAATCAATGTTGGCTTTGTCAACTGTCTCCCTGAGAAGTGGTTAAACTTCTCTCAGGGTCTAAGAAATGCAAACCATCTTCAAAATCTTGAGCTCGCTGAGATTTATGGGAAATTTCTCTATGAGGATAACTTAATCTCTAGGAGATACTCTAAAGCTCAAGAAGTCAAGAAGACCCTGACTAGTCCACCCATATCAAATGCCTTCTATTCTAATGGTATTGTGCAGGATTTCCAAGAAAACTCAGATGATGAGGCTGATGAAAGGAGCCGTGAGGAGTACTTAAATGATTTACAAATTGAATTTCAAGAAAGAGCACTCCTTGCAAACTCAAAACGTTTTATTAGTAGAAACAAAACTTTTCAAAAGCCAAAGCAAATGAAAACACTGAATGTTTTAAATGTGGAAAGAAGGGTCATTTTGCAAAAGAATGTTTCTCAAAAACAGTCTCAGAACCCTCATATAAGTTTTC
>LBNU01004457.1:45115-88473 GCA_014162995.1 Artemisia annua | reverse complement strand
GCAACTGTTCATCTTGACAGTTGCGAAAAACGAGGGGAGTGGAAAGGTGGGAGTTAATGCAGATGTCAAAAATTTCAAAATTACAGTTTTACATCACCTTTGACATCCACACTCCCTCAAACCCTAATTCTTTCCTATAAATACCCCCTTCACAAAACACACACACACATGCTTTCAAAACTATCAAAAACTCTTGCAAATTTTTGTAAATCTGTGTGTGTTCGCTTTACTATCACCAAAACATTTTTCCGACCAATCTTTTAAAAAAAATGGCTTCCTCTCAAGTAATTCCATACGCACCTAATGTGGGATTCCAGATTGAGGTTGTGGACTTGACAAAAAACAATGTGGTAGGAAACTTCGCTTATCCTGAGGGATTTCCCGTCTACAAAGACGTGGTTAAATATTTACAAAACTGTTTCCTATCCACTGCTTTTACAAAAACACCGTCTGTGATTTACCCTGACTATCTAAGGGAATTTTGGTGTACTGCTGTGGTGGATAAGCCCACTGAGCCTAAGAAAGCTACCATTACGTTCACACTGAACAATGGGAAGAAACACCTATCCCTGACCTATCAGTCCTTTGTCAAAGCCACTGGCCTTGACTACTCACAGACCTTTGAATCCCATCCTTCTGAGGATGAGGTAAAAGCTGAACTGCTAATTCTGGGGCCGTATGATAAATTCCATTCTGAAGTGGCTCCAGGGACCCTTTTGTCAAAAGCCCCAATTTTAAAGGCTTGGTTCCCTGCCCCATGGAGAATCCTGATGACTTTTGTCATTCAGGTCCTTGGGGGGAACAAATCCTCTACGGAACAATTGAATGCTACTCAAGCAATGATAGTATTCAGTCTCCTCGAGGGTAGAAAAATTGATATTGGAGAAATTATCTTCAAAGACCTCATAACAAAACTGACCACAGGAAAATCTAGGCAAAGACTTATGTCCTATCCTAGGTTCATTTTCTGTGTGATTCAGGAACTACTAGGGTCAACCTATGAGAGGCCTGAGGTTCTGGGATTCGCACCGGAAGTACTCCATAAGGCAAACTACTCTAGGGATCCTACTGAGGCCACACCCATCGCCCTGACAACTTATATGTTGGCAACTATTCAGGGTGATAACAAAATTTCACCACTCCCTTCTCCAACTAAGAAGGAAAAGAAGGGACCAGGGTCCAAGAAGGTGACTAAACCCAAGTCACTCGCCATTGGCACCTCGGTCTCAAAGCCCAAGAAAAGGGGACAACAACTGACCTTGACCGCCGACACCCTGAAAATAATCTCTGACTCCTTGGCCCCAAAACAACCGCCAACGGAGGGCACTGAGACATCACACTCAGTGTCCTCGGGCAAACCCTCTCCTTATGACTCTATTAACATAAACAAGTTAGTAGGGTCAGGAACAACACAACAATCACATCCTGCTAAAGGCTCTGGTAAATCACAACCAGGGTCTCAGGGAGAAAGGGGTTCTAAATCCTCGGTAGGGCAGCACTACCCTACTGAGAAGGGAACCCACACCCAATCACATCCCGCTAAAGGCTCAGGTAAATCACAACCTAAGCATCAGGGAGGAAAGGCCTCTAAATCTTCGACAGGCCAGAACAAGCCTGTTGGAAAGGGAGGCCCAAACATCTCATTGCCCAATGAGGACATTCGCCAATCCAAGCTTTTGTCTGAGGGCACCACAACTCTTCCCAAAGACTCAGAGGGACATTTACAACCCGCTGATAGGGAATATACTTTCACTGATCCTAATGATAGCACTGAAGCAAACCCATCAGTGCCTGAAGGGTCACTTGGGGACAAAGACTCAGGGGGATTAATACCACCCACTGATATGGAACCATCACCCCCCCACGGCGAAGCGCATTCCTCGCAAACTGACCCTAAGGACCAGGTAGACAAATCCCAGTCTGCTGGAATAGAGGGGTCAGGGAGCGACCACAACTTAGCCGATCCAATTTTGGAGATCGATTCAATGGCGATGTTTCAGGCTGTTCTTGACTCCGATGATGACGAAGAGAGCAAGAGCAGTGAAGAGGAATATTTTGAAGCTGGGGATGACATGGAGACTGAGGAACAAATCAATGAACCTACTGAACCATCACATCAGTCTCCATCCCACGCTGCTGAGCAATCTCATCCTGAGGGATCTCAGCATGAGGATGAACCCTCTGTCTCCTCAGATCAGAGTGACGCTAATGTTGCTCTCACTGGTCGCCATATGATTCGATTTCTCAAGAAGGCTACCTCAGGTCTTCTTCAGGGGTTTACAGATGAAGTGTTTGATATGCACACTGAACAAGCTGCTCATTACTTTAACCTGAAGGATGCGGTTGAAGAATTTCATGACAACATTTTGGAGCAGCAATCAGGTGTTGACCACAACCTAAACACCCTGAACTCTCACATGAACAAGTTTGTTACATCCTTCAACAAACTTGTGCATCTGGTTGAAACGATTCAAGAGTCTGTCAAGGAGGATCCTGAGCTTAACAACAGATTACTTCAGGCGTCTGAGCACTTTATCCAACAAACTGCAAGTCTTCCTGAGCTTGTCACTGTGCTCAAGTCCCTGAATATCTCATCTCTTCACTCCTCAGTGACCGGTATCAAATCCTCCATCAGCTCTCTCGAACTTCAGGTAGCTGACTGGGCTAAGTCATCTAGCTCAGTAGCTTGGTCTCTGGGTTCTCGCCTTTTTGCCATAGAGAGTTCTCAGGCTTCCCTTGAATCCAAAGTGTCTTCCATTCAACAAGACACTAAGGACATCAAGGCAATGATGACGGAAATGTTTCAGGCCTTCAAAGGCTCTTCTGCTGCAATGGACGCTCCAACTCTTGCTCTCACTGATGTTCCGGCAACAGTTGAGGGGGAGAATATTGAAGTTCCCACCACTGAAACACCTCAGTCACATACTGCGGGGGAGATTCCTGCTCAGGTTGCTCCTATTTCCTCATACAAAGAACCTGAAACATCTTCCTCGCAACTGGACAAAGGCAAAAAGAAAGTGTTTGAGGAGGCAGACACTCACCTTGTGCCTACTCCCTCTGAAGCCAGGAGTAGTGCTGCTGAAACATCCAGGATTCCCTATGTCATCAATGGGATATCCTACTGGATGACTGAGAGTGAAATCTCAGCTTATCTTGACAAGGTGGACAGGGAAAGAAAGGTAGCTGAAGAAGAGAGAATTAGCAAATCTGCTCTCATTGAAGTGGTAAATGAAGAAGCCGTGTCTCTAGGGATCAATCCTGAAGAGTTGGTACACAAAGAGGGTGGTGAAAAATTCAAAAGGGCTCAAGAGGCTAAACTTGCTGAGCTCAAACAAAAGAGGGATGCCAAGCTGAAGAAAGCTGCAGAGAACAGACAAAAGAACATTGATAGATACACTTGGATTATGACACAGAGATTAAATCCAGAAACAATCACTGATGTTAAAATCCACGTGAAATCCAATCCTGCAGTACTTACCGTCTTCAGGGGCCAGGACAGAAGAAACTTCAAGGTGCATGATCCTTTCAAGATCACTGACTTTGGGATCACTGAGCTCGATGAACTAGCTCCAATCATCACAAAGAAGAACAATGTAGTGGTCCCAAAACTGATGAAGTCTCTTGAAACTCGTTATCATAACCTAGCCCAGAAACATAAAGAACTTGGGATTCCCTCCCAAATGCCACCTTCAGTACAAGCCATTCAGGCCGCTCCATCTCAGGAAGCATCAGCTCAACCCTCCCAAAGGAAAAGGAAAAGAATAAGTTCTGAAGCAGAGATCAAGGTTCCTGGACTTGAATGCGACAGAGACCTTCCTGAAGGGATTACATTTGTCAACAACACAGTTCTGGAGCTACCTGAAAGAGGTCTATGCTTTGTTGATGAATTTGGGAACCCCTCCTTCCAAAGATGGTCTGATATTGACAAGGCCGGGGTTAAAGCTATGCTTATGTACTTCATGATGGCCTCTCCAATCAAAACAGCAGCAAATGTAAGGTTCTGCATAGACCTGAAAACAAAGATTGAAGAGCATCCTGAAAAACATGTACTGAGATCCAAAAGAGCTAAGCTTGAGGCACTTGGCTACCACCTCAACATCTGAAGCTGCAACACCTTCCATCCTTGTAATTTTTTTTTTTTTTTGTTAGGAACTGTAATAACTATCAATGAACAATGATGTTTTATTTTATCAGTGTCCTCTCAAATTACAGTCAACACTTAGGCTATTTGTATATCCAAATAGGGGGAGACTGTTGGGTCACTGAATTCCCAAACTCTCGTAAACTAGGATTTGAACATAAAATAACCTAAGTGTTTAACTACCTTTAACACAATCAAGTCACTGAGTGAACAGTCACTCAGTGAGTCATCTTCAGGATGCTTGGGACAAGCTTAAGAAGAAAAGCTTTCCATTCAGTGAGGCGGATTCTCAGTGATTGGCACCTAAGCCAAAGAAGAAGATGATGGATTCAGTGAGTGATGACAATAACTCACTGAATCCCAAGTTATTCCTCACTGAAGCAACAAAAGCTAAAGACTGAAGATTAATGACATGAAGCCTGAAGAATAGGCGGGATAAGGCGGGAAACGTTTGAAACTACATAGAGTGTCAGTATCTTGTAAAGTCAAACTTTCTCTGAATGGTGTGGGTTCAGTATGGTGTCATAACTGGACCTCAGAAAGATGCCTTGTCCTATACTCAAAATAGACTTGTGTAACAGAGACAAAATACGTAAGTATTTTGTCTCAACTAGGCTTATGTAATCTTTTGTCTTTTTCATAACGGTTGTAAATTACTTGTGTATATATAGGAGTCATAAGAGAGAGTAAAGGTTGCGGAGTTTGTGCACTTAATGCTTAGACATTCACAAACTAATCTTTACTCTCTCCAAATAGCAACCATCCCTAAGATAGCTTAGTGGGTCTTTTGTTGCTACTTAAGCATAGCTTAAGTTTAGTGAGGAGTAACACCATACCATACTTGTCATTTCAATCCCAAGTGTTGTTCCGCAAACACTTGGGTATAATTCTTTTGATTAATTTCTAATAAAGAGTTAAACGTTGAAAATCTTGTTTCTTATCTTTTACGTTTTTAGTTATTAATCTTTGCATCATTATGCTATGGAACTTGGTTAGATTAACTTTGTAGTTAACCATTAACCAAGTAAAAGGGACCAACACTTGGTAAACACGAAAGGTTTAAATGTTTCTAAAGAAAAACCTTATTAATATTGCAAAACAATGAATTTTTAATATTCAAAACCAGTAAAGACGACGTGCAAAAATAAGTTAAGAGACAAAAAAGATGCTACCACATATTTTGAAGATGAATACTATATCTAAAAAAGTTTACAAAATTATATCCACACAATGACTTGACAACTAAATATGGAGGGTAAAATAGAAGAACGAGAGATTATAATGCAATATGATTGAATTACTACACTTGCCAACTTATTATGTGAGTATAATTTTGTAAATTCTTTGTAGACGTAGCATTTCTCTATTTTGAAACAGTTTTAAGGAAAATTACAAGATACCGTATGATTTCAAATAAGAAGTGGAGCACCACTTTATGACGCTCTGAAAAATTGGGTTGACCCCAATAGTCTTATAAGAGTATTGATATAGCCTATTAACTTTAATTTTTAACTCATCCTCGTAACCACAACATGCATGGTACTTGAAATCCACTACATAATTTCACAAACGAATTGAATACAATAATAGCAACTATATGAGTTCTCGCTAACAAGTTATTGAAAATATAAAAAACTAGTAACAAGAGTATTTAATTTAAGAAAAAACGGTTAAGGATATGAGTTATATATAAAGCAACATACATGAAAAATGTCCTACAATAATAACGCCCCTAGGCTTTAACAACCATCAGAAAACATGACAGTGTACAACGCAGGCGAATATCTAACCATGAAGCAAGTATTTCCAGTAGAAGATTTCCCAAGACGAAATCTCACAACGTCTCGTGGAAGCTGCACATGTGAACGATAATAAAGTCGCGTTTGAATGCTTGGCTGATCCTTTTGTCGATGTGAACTTTGTGGGGACTGTTTGTTTGAGTTCTAAGAAAACGGAGATCATGTTACATGATGAGTCTGCTAGTGAGGTGAAAGTTGTGTTGGAAGAGTTTAAAACGAATGTTACGCCTTTGTTTCTAGCTGCTCATGCCGGAAATGTGACCCTTGTGCGAAAGTTACTGGTAATGTGATGATTTCTAAAGTTTTATCATTCTAATGCAGATATAATGGTTTTATTCTAAGAACTGTTAATTTTGGTTCAATCATATGATATCACTTATCATCTTGAGTCTTCATTTGTATACTTGTCATCATCACATGATTAGAAGATTTTAGGCACAAATAGTAATAACAAATATCATTTTCCATCTTATAAACTTGTTTTCATTAATTTGGAAGAAAAAAAACTATAAGTCATAGTGGTTTATCAAACCAATCGCTATATCAGCTTTCACTCGCGCCACTAAACCCACTACTAAACCCCGTAGTGATTAACACTAAACCCACCACACAAACATACTTATTTAAACACAAACATACTCCATAAAACACTCTCTCACACATACAAAATCATCGAACTTTCGTTTGGTGAAGCGAACCATCAAACTACCTAATTTTTGCCCCTTCACGCGTTGTTCACTTCTCATGTAGCAACCAAAGACCTGTGGTCACATCATTGAACATAGTCTAAGACTGAGTGAGAATTGTAGATGTTATAAACTTAAGGGTTCGATATTAACTTATTTATGGTTGGAATCAAAGTATTTTACGTTTTAGAACACAGTTTTATCAAGTTAAAGCACAAACCCAAATTATTACCTTAATGTTCAAAACAATGGAGGCCGTTATAAAATCTGGGGCTTTAAGCAATTACGCACTATGCAAACACTCAAATTCAGCCCTTATAATCCAGCACGTAGGTGAGCTATTAATATCGACCTACTTTAAATTCTGGTTCTATATTCATATTTATAACATCATGCGTAAAGAGGTTTTTATGCCCAGTTCTATTTAATTGAGTAATAATAATGACCATTGTTCAGAAATGCCCAGAATTTTAAAAAACATAAAAAAATACTGAATACGTCGTATAGGCCTGGACCCTATACGATGTATACTGTCATACGTCATGAACTAGGATCTGCCCTATATGTCGTATAGATCTGCATTTGCAAATGCATGACTAAGTGCATAAAGCACATCGAACGCCTGACTAAGTGCATAAAGCACGTTGTGCGCCTTATTGGATGCATTAAGCGGTATCTCCCATTCAGGACTGATTAGTGTATATATGCATATCGCATGCCTAAAGTGCATAAAGCACTTCGTATACCTTACTAAAAATCCATATAGTATTTATCCCCATTCGGGACTAACTGTGTGCATAAAGCACATTGCACGCCTGACTAAGTGCATAAAGCACGTCGTGCGCTAATGTGTAATAACACATCGCATGCCAGAAGTGCATAA
The DNA here is from genome assembly GCA_014162995.1 of Artemisia annua. Classification (NCBI taxonomy): domain Eukaryota; kingdom Viridiplantae; phylum Streptophyta; class Magnoliopsida; order Asterales; family Asteraceae; genus Artemisia; species Artemisia annua. The sequence goes on along the minus strand of LBNU01004457.1, from coordinate 80,964 downwards.
AATACTTCACGCGCTTTACTAAATGCATAAGGCATATATACCGACTAAGTGCTATCTAAGCACATTAACATGTGTGACTAATAACTGGGCTATACTGGACTATCTAACATAAATAATACTGATTCTATAACCATCTGAATGGTATCGTTAGCTGAACTAAAACGGAATTCCTAACTACGTCCAGTATATCCATGCTATCATATTAACAATGTAGCTAGTTCCCGGCTATATCCAAGTCATGACTTTGATGTGGCTAGTAGTGCATAATTAAGGCACCCGTGGTATAAGCTATGGGTCATCTATATTCTTCCATGATATGGACTACTACACATTTTATGATTACTCGCTCGTTTCTAACTATGACTATAATCACAAACCTTTTAAACCTGATCTGCAAGTGTATACGCCATATATTTATCATGTTGTATACGCCCAATACACATGTACTGGTCTATATGTTGTCTACACTGGATTGATACGTCGTATCCCTAATAGTGAATACACCATCTCGCCAATACGCCGTATCCCTAATAGCGAATACACCGTCTTGCCAATACGTCGTATCCCTATTCTGGGATACGCCGTATCAACTACAGACACAGTCTGCACTATTTTTCAGCACGTTTATGCACTTAACAGAAACACCATTTGGGACAATACCTTAACTATGCTACTGAAATATGACATATATATGATCTAACACATCTACTAAAACATAAATACAATCTAACTCTTGCGCTAAACGTGAAATACTCGTACAAACGAGCTACTACTAAACTGTTACTCACCTCGGTTGGCTGCACTCATAGGGCATTTCTGGACTTCCAAGTCCACTTAAACACCTGAATATCATCCTAAGGTCATAAGTATCTGCTGCAACATCATTTGCATAAGGGCTATATCAAAATTTACTAAGTTTAACACTAGTTTGGTCTTGTGCCAAACACCCTTTAAAGGCTATATCTAAACATTAACATCATCTTCTACATAAATTGGCTAATGGTTTCTAACCATTAACACTACAATCTCAATAGCATGATCATTCCTAATGCAAAATCATGCTAACATCATCTATGTTCATCATGCATGTGCAAAACTTCATAATCTTGTCTAAAATCATCACTAATATACTAATTAAGAAGAACCTCCAAATTTCCACCATGGATCATGAAACTAAACTAAATTTAATCACATACCTTGATGTTTATCATGTTTAGGAGGCTTATTACATCATGTATCTAGCATAATCACCTCCAAAAATCACCATAAAATCATAGAAGTGATTTCTTCAACCTTTAGACTTAATTCGAAATACACTTCGAGTCTACCTCACTGTTCCCCTAGAGAACCATTAGTCTTTCGAGTCTTACATATACTACACTACAACGGTTAGCTACACTGCTTAGGAAGGTTGTAAAACTTGTGCGTTGCAACCCACCGCATCAATAGCCTATGCAGAACTTCTTTGTATACAACAATGTTTGAGCAGTTTGTGTAGTTATCATCATTGACACAGTCTATGACCTTCGATCCTTTCTTTCTCTTCACCCTTAAGCACCATATTTTGTTCAGAATTTTTCATAGGAATATATCGATCAGGGATAATCAGGTGGTGAGGCGAGCTCTTTGGACTGAATTCGGTCCATTGTTGTGCATAAGCTTCTTGTGCTCATTAATAATGATTAGATGAGACACATATAATGAGGAACTTAGACTGTAGAAACTGGTATAAATGAATGGAAGTCATATAGGTGATGTTGAATATATAATCATAAAAGAAACATATAAACGCAGCGGAAAACATCACCAACAAGGATCCATATAGCCATATGATCAATCAAATAATAAACAACAACATGTTATACCTTTGTAGCGTGATCGGTAGAATCATATGGAGACCATCACCAACACCACGAACCACCTATGAAACCAAGTGACCAAAATAGATCACCTCTATGATGGAAACACACTACACGTCATAGAACACCACCCGATGCTAGTCTTGACTTTGTAACACCAATTCTTGAATCAACCTACAATAGATTAAGTCAAGAGAGATCAAAAACCACAAACCCTAGATGGGTTTTTGTTTTTGCCGTCACATCTAGGAGGAGAGAAAAGGGGAGAGCCTTTTGGTAAGTTTTTTTTGTATCTCTCTAATTGTGGAAGACTAAATCAATTTAGTCTTATCATAATAGAAGTTACACATAGCCCCTCAAAAACTCATATTTGCTCCTCTAGTCCCTCCCTAGGCCGGCCATGATAAGGGCCCACAATGGGCTTGCTCATTGTTGGCCCGATCCTAAAACACTAAGTCTAACTTCGTGTTTAATGGCCGTTATTGATCCCGAGTTACGTAGTCGTTTATATATTGTAAATACGATAAATACAATCTATAAAATGGTGTCTCTGTGTATAAGTGTGTGACCCCATAGGCTCACATATGTCTAGCCATATAATTATTTATTATGACACGAGCATACTCCAACAGCTCCCACTTGCGACGTCATAATAATCAAGTAATTATACAAGCAAAGGTTAGCGTCTAGCAACACGCCAATGCCCCTAGAAATATGTGAGGGTAGTTTCTTAAACTTCTCATTTAAATGGTTTATATGTCATCTATCCTTTTGTTATAGATACCATGTTGACATTAGACATGGATCAAATGTCATTCTAATTGTTCAACTATTATGTTTTTCAATCTAGATATTGAACAAGATTACCAAGTGAACTAAGATTCATCTTAATCTCATTTGGGTACGGCCATACAAACATCTGTTCAATTCATCGAGGGTCCCAATAATATCTAACTCCATGACATGTGGAGGAACAAATCCTATTTTGACTGCACGTGTCATTCATGCGTTTCATATCACTCCTGAAGATGGTTTTTATAACTACCTTATTTAGGACAACGTTTAACCATTTCAAAGAATGAAATTCCACACATGCAAGACCTACTTGCATCTCAAGTCTAAGGATAAGAGACATAACCATTTTGCGAGATTCACTATTGACGCCGATCCATGCAGTGAATCCTCGCAGGTTGGGTCAATCCAATGTTCATCACAATGAACAACATGTGAGTTTGGTGGAAACATCAATTAATATTTATTCTAAATAAATATCACCAACACGCTCACATTTGCCTTAATTCGATGATACTCCCGTATCGTCAACTGGCAATGGACAACTTTAGAATAAATAAATTTATTCATGGATTAAACATGAAAATATAGAACACAGTAGTATAAATGAAGACGATTATACCTGGTATATCAATTCATTATATAATACGACTGCTTACAGTTCCATTATCCAAATACTAAAAACAGATATGCATAAGACTACTTGTAGGTCGGAACACGAAGTTCCCGCCCTGATCAAAATTGTTGTACAAGAAAACTAAGTAATCATCCGAGTAAACTTTGAGAATACTTGTTTTGAATGATGATTGTCCTTCGTATGTGTGCATTCAAGTACAATACGTGTATTGCAACAATACATTCCATAGGGTGTTTGAAGCTAGCAAAACGCCTATTTAGACATTCATCTGAAACAGTTTCTCAAACTGTAAAGTATTCTTTCTTTTCAATGTATAATGCATTAATGCTCTCAGTCGAGCACATCTAGTCAGCAATTTCATCATTCATGATGACATTCGGCCACGACTAGAGTTGAGAATCATCTCAGTTAAATAAGCATCAGTGTATGCAAACAGAACAGAGCTCCTCAAATATCCGTAAACGTTTGAACATATCTTTGGTCCTATGTGGGTCCATTATAATGTTCATTTAACAATTATCTAATGACGTTCACTTAGATATTTGTTGTTAGCACCTCATCTTGCATTCATGCAAATGATATAAACAGTCCAATGCATAATACGACTTACATAATAAATCCTTTAGTCGAACATAAGGTTACCATTTATGTGTTCAATCTCATCAGGTGAGATTGATCATTGAGACTCCTCTCAATAACCTGTCATATTTTGTTGGGCTCAATAACCGCTTATGTTTATTCTAATAAACATATTTTAACAAGGTTGTATGTTTTATTTTCTAAAACTCTTAAGAAAAGTTTCATTCCAATCTAAGGATTAAAATCTAACTTAGATGGAATATTGTTTCTAATATGTTACCGACATATGAGATTTATGAAAATAAGCACAACGCTCCTACTTGCTCTCAGTGTACTCAGGAGTAATCTTATTTAATCAAAATCAAATTAATGATTAACTTAAGATCTCAGCTCCTAGATGCATGATCTAATCCACACTTTGACTCTTATCTTTTGTATACACAACAAAGATTATATGGATTCATAAACCCTTTTGATTACTCATCGTCCTCGCAAGGTAATCAACAAGAAAAGTGTTTTGAAATCCTTTTGTCATAATTCATTTGCATGAAAACAGGTATGACAATTAATGTGTGTACAAGTTTGTCCTTTTGAGTATTCTTATCAAGAAACTCATTTTAAACCTTACAGTCTAACTGATTGGTAAGAGATCAATCAAGCTCCATGAGTGATTATCTTCAAAGGACTGCATCTTAACATTCATAGTTTTGAGCTATTCATCAGATTCAAGATCTGATAATGCATCTTAGTAGTTAGCAGGTTCACTATGATCCTCCAACTTATATCCCTTAGCATTGATATAAAAACTATATCATTCAGGTGCTAGAGGTATCCTTTCGGATTTATGAATGAGAGATATCAACCTAAGGTATAACATATGCATGTTTAACCTTAATTTGTGATATTAGCAAGTGTACTCAGAAGGTTATGTATTTAGCTCTTGAACAACTTCAAGATCTAAAGGTGCTCCCACTTGCTTTGTAAGTGGAGACTAATCTCTACATGCTCAGCATTTTGAGTAACAATAAATTGTTCTCAAGCGGGTCATCCAAAATACATCATTAGTTCTTGACTCTAGTTTGTTAATTACTTACTCTTAGGTATTTAACAAATTCAGAACTTCAATCAAGACATAATGGGATTCATCCCATGCCATAATACAATGGAGTCTTAAATTCCTTCTGGGTTGGAACCATATTGAGTGTACACATGGCACATCCAATTTTCTAACCTTGATGGCTTTGGAGGCAAAACAGTTTAAGTCATCAAATATCAAACAATATCTATAGAGTTTGATTTTCCATAATGGGCATACCATAAAGTTGTGGTATTCCGCATGGATTGATGTTGTGAGACTATCACACAACTCATTAGATGAACTTATACTCTTTGGCTTACGTATCTGCCAACCAAGTCATACCAGATGGCATCAATAGTATATCAATCAATCAAAAACACGCATTTTAGGAGCTGATTTGAAATCGTTTCATAAATCGATCAAAAACACGCGTTTTATGTCATTTTACACGTACCGGACAAGTATACCAATCAACATATGCATAACAAATGGCCATGGGACCAAAAAGTGCAGATCATAAGACCCCTAAAGGGTGGTCTCATATACAAAAAATTAGCCCCGGGGGCTGATTTAAAAACACCCTTTGATTCCATAACACCCTTTGATTCCATCTAAAAAACACGTTTTTAGCCATTTTTACGCATACAAGATGATCATATGACATCATATGATGGCTCGTGATACCACTATAGGTGATGTTGAATATATAATCATAAAAGAAACATATAAACGCAGCGGAAAACATCACCAACAAGGATCCATATAGCCATATGATCAATCAAATAATAAACAACAACATGTTATACCTTTGTAGCGTGATCAGTAGAATCATATGGAGACCATCACCAACACCACGAACCACCTATGAAACCAAGTGACCAAAATAGATCACCTCTATGATGGAAACACACTACACGTCATAGAACACCACCCGATGCTAGTCTTGACTTTGTAACACCAATTCTTGAATCAACCTACAATAGATTAAGTCAAGAGAGATCAAAAACCACAAACCCTAGATGGGTTTTTGTTTTTGCCGTCACATCTAGGAGGAGAGAAAAGGGGAGAGCCTTTTGGTAAGTTTTTTTTGTATCTCTCTAATTGTGAAAGACTAAATCAATTTAGTCTTATCATAATAGAAGTTACACATAGCCCCTCAAAAACTCATATTTGCTCCTCTAGTCCCTCCCTAGGCCGGCCATGATAAGGGCCCACAATGGGCTTTCTCATTGTTGGCCCGATCCTAAAACACTAAGTCTAACTTCGTGTTTAATGGCCCGTTATTGATCCCGAGTTACGTAGTCGTTTATATATTGTAAATACGATAAATACAATCTATAAAATGGTGTCTCTGTGTATAAGTGTGTGACCCCATAGGCTCACATATGTCTAGCCATATAATTATTTATTATGACACGAGCATACTCCAACAGGTCACGCATGAATGCCCTCAAGAATTATTTAATATAGTGATCAATAACAAAGTATTTCATCCTCAATTGCTAAAAGAAGAAATGATTTCCCAATGAATCTTGACTCCTCTCAAAAACTTTCAATCTTTAAAATCCAGTTAGATTTAAAACATTAATACTGCTCCATCCCCAAGACAAGTACGTAGGATGATATTGTTGAATTAAGGGGTTTTTTTTTTTTTTTTTTTTTTTTTTTAACCCTCTAATATTAAAGATCAAGTAAACGTAGTCATTTGCACCAACAAATAATCTTAACGGATTTGGTCATAAACCATATAATGGCTCTTAACTTTTGTTTAAAGAGCAACAAAGTGATTTCAAAATATAAGACCAACCTTGATAAGGTTGACAGGGATCATCTTGTGATCTCTTTACATTTACTAACGGCCAGGCATTATGGAATTTTGTATCCCACCAACCACAGACCCTTCGATGCATTATTTACACCTGAAATTGGGGACGATCAAACATGCTTTTGAGGATGTCCATTTGAATAAAAAAACATGCACTAAAAATATTATGCTAGATGTTCCAGGTAGTTGAATTTTGTGATTCATGTAAGTGACGTTAAGTATTATTCCATAAAAGATAAGATAAAAACCTATTGCCGGCTTGAAAAGTGTCAAAAAGAGCTAAATATTTATGCGGTTGATGTTCATCATTTGTCAAATGACTTACAAAAACTTCAATGTTGATAACATCCTGCAAAATATGAAGTAGAAATTCTCATGAGTATAATTGTCGGGGTAAGTGTTTTGGGGTGTTTGGTTTGATAATAGTCATTTTAAAGGTATAGAACTCACTATAGGTTTCTAATAGTAATTTTAAATTAAACTACTAAAATCTTAGAGAAATTTTAAAGTCACTCAACTTTTCTTTATGAAAGAGAAAAGGAAAAGGTTAAGAGATTTGAGAACAAATCAACATGTGTATGCTATGAAAAGTACTAATGATGAATTCGATAACAATTTTTGGTGTTATCCTCCATTTTTTGCTACTGTTGTAGAAAAATAGGTTTATGAAGGGCACAGCATGCATGCTATGAAATTCCTAAATGCACCGCTGGGTTGCATTAATTTTCATATAAATCCTAGAACAATCTTCATTACCCACAATGATAAATATCGTATAAACACTTAGACAGATATATAGTCCAGACTTGAACATTACTTTTGGATGTCCGCTAAATATGTTGTGTTTAATAAATAGAAATTTAAGTTACTAAAATTAATTGTTCAAAAAAAAAAAAAAAAAAAAAAGTTGGTCATTAGCTTTCGTTGCTCTAGACCATGGTTGATCTTGAAGCTCTACAATCCACTTTTCATGAATAATTTGGCAACCGGTGTTGGGTGCATATATATCATAGAACTGAAAATGTAAGTATGCCCTTTCTTACCTAGAGTTGGCAACATCATTAAGGTGGTCGATCATGTGGTTTTACCGGGTCATGATAACAACACATAATCAGAGCAAGGATTGCATCATTAAAGGAATAGATAACATCTAAATGCTATAAATAAAATCTATTTTATTTATATATTTATATAATAAAACAGAATAATTTACAAGCCCATTAAGCACGGCCAATCATTAATGCGCTGATGTGTCTGCGCTCCTATTGGTCGAAAAATATTTAATGCTCCTCCATAAATCATAAATGCCCCTCATATTCTACAAAGTAATTATAAGTGCCGACAATTGGCCTTAATAGTAATTTCAAGTTAATTTCATACTTCATGATTATGAATTTACAAGAAGACATAATCATATTTACTAAACAATTCAGCGAATATGTTGAAGTAGCTTTTCATGTTATCTTGACATTTTTTTTTAATTAGGGAAACATACATTTTATGTGTATAAGTCCTAATAGACTCTTAGTTTTCTTACCTTACAGTCAAGAAAAACCGTTAGTCATATTGTTATATGTTGTACCTTGCACACAATTAAGATTTCTCCCACTTGTGCATGGCACAACATCATGCAAGTAAATATGACAGTGTCACAGATAACATATGATTTTAGTTAAAATCAAAATATAGATGTGTAGAACTTTTATCGCTTTTATAATGAATCATGCATAACAATTTTATTGATAACCTTTCAGAAAGCAACATCAGGAACGCGACAAGTTATCTTATAAAACTTTATGCAATGGTTCTCATAAAAACTATAATGCTTCACTTGTGGAAAGTAATGTATTATTTCAAGACAATCTAGAAATAAGTTAGGCAACTTGTAAGTTAATAGAGCTTACAGCTCCCACTGGATTAGAGAACATAACATGTGTTTCGTCACCAGTAATACAATCACGTAGCTCCCACTGGATTGGACAACATTATAAGTGTTACGTCACCAGTGGAGAGTGAGTGACGATTGGATACTTTCCTTCTTTCTTTGAATATCTACACATTATTGCTAATGTGAGTCACTTTGACTAGTAAACATGTACTTAGGTATTCAAGGAAGTGCATCAAGTTCTAACATATAGATGACGGACTAGCCATCATTTTTAACTTGAAAAATAGGCATGCATTTCCTCCATGTTTATTGGGTTAAGACACATTGCTAGGTAATCATGCTAGTAATTGCCTTTACCACTTTGCGGTGTATTGATATTTCCAATTTCTAATTATTTAAACTCATAACTCCTCTAAAATTCGTTTCTAAGTTATGAAAAAACGTTCTATATATATAGAAAACGCGGGCTGACGGCGTCAGCCCAATAGGTGACGTCGTCAGCTCGGCGATTAGGGTTTCCTGACGGCCTTCCTTGACGTGGTCATGTTTCCTTGTTCCAGATCTGACGGCCTTAGTTGACGGCGTCACCAATTTGCACTACAAACTCTCTGGCCCGTCACGAGTATCTTTTCCACTTCTGGACTTCACTTGTTCCTGACGTCGTCACCTTGTAGAGTATGACGGCGTCACCTTCAGTAATCTTCAAGGTCTTTTGAGTTTTTGTTGTTTTCCGCACTTTTTCACTCCGAAAACGCCCGAAAATGCTTCTTTTGTGATTTTCCCTTCAAAAGTACCTAAAATGAGAAAAGAAATGACTTTGGGTGAAATCTAAACCAAAAACATACGAATTAGGACTCAAACCGACCCCTAAAAACGTAACATTTTTCGTCTCATCATTTTTGCAATATCCTTTCCTGCACAGTCACAAACACAAAAACACGATATCTTTGGCGTTTAACGTTAGTTTTTGGTCTTTTAAAGTCTGAAAATGGTGAATAAAAGGTATGTGAATAAGCACATACCAAAACCCCTCACATGAAGTTCCCTAGTGTTGTAGTACTCGATGTGAAAAAATATAAGTTTTGCTAAAGTTAAATCCTTAGTTAACGGTCTTGGGTAAATAAGCCTTGAGGCTTTAACCATGGCCTTGTCGTGGCTTTGGTCTCAGCTACCATGGTCTTGAGACTTAGTCTTGTCCGTATCCGGGGCTGTGGTCTCGGCTTAAGGCCATTAGGCCTCTTGGTTTTACTTAGCCATAACCAATACATGGTCCTTTGGGTATTAAAAGGGGCTGTTAAGAATTTGAAGAAAAATATCACTCGTTATGCTTTTTCAGGGTTCGAGCTTCTTAGTTCCTGAACGAAAACGTCGTTCCGGACAACTTACGTGTTTTAACTTTTTGATGAAACGGAGCAGAAGCGCCTCGTTTATTTAGGTCAGATTGCTTACAGTAGCGTATCGGCAGTTTTGGTCTTTCCGGTTTAATAACTTCATTTTGCTATATCTTTTGACTCGTGTACTCGTTTTAGGTGATTCAAATTGATATGTTTTTCTTGTAAAATCCTTTTTAACAGTAGGTAAGTGTATAATATCATGGTTATACTATTTTGGTCATGGTTCTCAATATAAGTCACTAGTTTCCTTGATTACTTAACATAGGTTAACATGTAGTGTTCTTAACTTGTTTTAAGGGTTTGTATACATCATGAACACAATATAAAGACCATATATAGCATAAATGAAGTACGAAAAGCATGTAAATGATATTGAGCAAGAGGGTGTGTTAGGTTTTCTTACAACTTTTGGCTTTCACTTAAGAAAGGATATCAAAGACCAAAGAACTAGAACAAGTACTATGAAACTCTAGCTTTCACTTCTTCAATCTCTTGATAGCAAGTTAAGATAGATTGTGGAAGTACTTGAAGTCTTCTACTAGAACACTTCTTGTTGTAGCTTGGAATTCACCAAAGGAAGGAAGAAACTAGAATTTGGATCAATCAAAGCTTAACAAGAGCCTTGGAATTGATAAAGGACTTGATTTTCTTGAATAACTCTTGAAGTATACTAGCAAATGGAGAGAGTATATGTGTATGTGTGATGATGAACGAAATAAGCAAGGGGAGGGGGGTCTATATAAAGTTTTGAGGAGGTGCTAAGTTGCATGAGTCATAATCTTACAAGTTAAGTAATCCATGTGTTGCAAGATTAATCAAGACTTAAGTATTAAGGTTGCAAGGTGTATAGATCTTGGACAAGGTTATCACCAAGACAACAAGTGTCATGGTGACTCTTCCTAAAGTCGATCACCATAAGTCTTGGATGACTAGATGGTTAAAATTTGGTATCATCTTGTTTACGGAGTCAGTTTTGGTCCCGCTAATCGCTAACTGTAAGTCGTTAAGTCACGAAACATAAAATCAGGTATCCTAAAAATATGAAACTTGTAAATATGTTAAATCTTATCAATGTACTCTATATAATCATATTGGATGAGTGATAAGTTTTATCGGGTTGCTTAAAGTCGTAAAAACCTAAAACGGGAATTGTTAAATATATAGTTAAGATATTTAGAAAGAGAATTTCAACTTGACTTCTCTTAGTAAGATATTTTGAAAGATATTTATCTGAATAATATCTAGTTGATGACTAGGTATAAGATTAAGCAAGGAAATTTCTAAATCTACTAGTCAAAAGGTGGTGCGGGTATCGGGAGTGAATAGTAAAAGTGAATAGTGAAAATGAATAGTAACCCGAAATGCGAATTGTTACAACAATACTCGCTTTTGGTATGTGTTAATTCACATACCTTTTCATGGCCAAAAACCGACCCAAATAGACTAATTATGCTAACAAATGCCAAAGAATATGTGTTTTTGTGTTTGTGACTGTGCAGGTATGGATTTATCAAAAGTGGACAAAAATCACACAAAAACCGTCAAAAACGAGCACGAGAGTGGAACGAGTCAAAAAGTCAAAGATTGGCATCCGAAAGTCAAACCCGAGCTCAAAATTTCCTAACAAGCCCTTAGAGTTTGAAGAAGTTACAAGATTGACCCTTGAAGTTATAGTTTGAAGATATTGCAAGAATTGGCCCTTGAAGTTGTAGTTTGAAGATATTGCAAGAATGGCCCCTATATTTCCCAGTATTTGAAAATTTTAAGTCGAACATAGTTAGTCAGACTATGTTCCACTGTCCCTAGGTTAAATATAGGTGACTCGACTATATTTAGCTAAGGTTCGATAAATTTTTCAAATACCTAAATTAGGTATACTTGTGATATGTCCGTTGCTTTTGAGAAAATGCCCACTAAGCAAATGCGATGTCAAACCATTCAGTTGCAAGTCCCGCCCATACAAGACTTGTAACCTATGTTTTCACATTCCATTGCATAGAAGATAGTACGGGTAGATACGTGTGGAAAGGAAGTTTTAAGTAATTCTAAAACAGTCCATACTTGGCCAGGATCACGAACTTTTAACAATGAAGGTTTCAAAAGAAAACTTTGATGAATGTTGAGAAAGTTGCTGAACTTCAGCTTTTGTAGATGATGGATTAGTTTGTCCTTTAGAAATCTCATATCTTGTGTTTCCATTAGGAAAATCGATAGACGGTGATAAGTTTTATATAAAACAATATCATGTAAGGTTTATAAGATAATTTCTAGAGACTATTAAAATGTCTGAGAAATGGGAGAGACGATTGTGTAGTTCACAATGTCTAGGAGGTAGACTATACCATTGTGTGACTCAAAACATTTGATAAATGGTTAAGACCATTGTATCACACAATGTCTGAGAAATAGGAAAGACCATTGCAATTAGTTACAATGTCTTGGACATAAAATGTTGGAGTAGGAACATGATTGGGAGAATGTGGTTGTGCCGAAATGCCCTAGAATAGGCATACGCAGATATGTCTAGTTCATTGTTCAGATAGAATGATTCAAAATAATCGAGTGTGTATATATCAATATACTAGTATTTTTGTGTAGCATAACATCCCTAAAAGTCACATAATCGTCTGGAGGATGGAAGGCACGGTGAGCGAAAGGCTATAAAACATTTTTGTGGAAAAACAGTTATAGTTTAGGTCTCAATTAGACCCGTTTCTCTATAACTATAGCTCTGATACCAATCTGTAACACCCCCAATTTCGTGATACGCAGCGGAATTCAAACCGGGTGTTACTAAATTGCAAAACAGTTATAACAATAGAAAACGAACTCTAATTGAGTCGTTTTAAAAGATTTATCATTCGAATTATATAAATATCAGAGTTTACAAAATGAGGTCCCAGATGGTTCCATGTTTACAATTTAAATTAAATGAGTTTTCGAATGATAATAAAATTTATAGCCTTCTTGAGTATCTGTGCTCCTCCGTGCCAGCCTCGATCATTATGGACCTGAAATACATGCTTAAACTATCAACACTAAGGTTGAGTAAAATTCATAGAGTTTATTAAATGGTTGAACACAATATATTTGTAGTGTGAGTTAATCAGACTCATACTCATGATTGGAAAACAAAACGGTAATTATTATTCACTAAGCTCATGCAACCAATACGTTAACGGGTACCAATATCAATCGGTGGAGTTACCCCGGTAGGTACTTTGCCGTCATACCTAAGTCTCAAATATTAGTGCATTTGTTTGAACTTGTAGATGTTCAACACAAATGGGATTCGTCAATCCCAATAGGCCTATTCACAATATTCGCGCTCACTACTAATAGTGATTAAATAGTTCATGATAAGGGGTCTTGGATTGGCAAGGATGGTACTTAGTGACAATAAAAAAATTGGATAATCATACAATTTAAAGGCATTGTGTTCGGTTGAAAATAATAGCATGTATTCCCCCCAAGGGTTTGTAAAACAATTAAGTAATGGAAAGTGGGGCTATGAACTCACCGTGAGTTGGATGATGTATAATGAGAATGATGGATATGCCGTGAGAACTTCTACGAGCAACCTAGAATAATTGTTGCAACTTAGGTTAGGAATAATGTCTAAGAAAATATAAACGTGCCTATATATGTCTTTTATATTGTTCATGATGTATTACTTAGTATGTTGTATATGTCGTTGTATAAAGATGGTTTGTGAAACATGTTTAGTTTGTATATCTCATACTACCGTTCGGGCCATCATAATTCAGAGGTCATGTAGTAAACGTTCGAGGAGCTAGGACACTTTAATTCGTAAATCCAGCAACTCGTCGATCCGTTTACCCAAATGAAACCCCTCACATGAAGTTCCCTAGTGTTGTAGTACTCGATGTGAAAAAATATAAGTTTTGCTAAAGTTAAATCCTCAGTTAACGGTCTTGGGTAAATAAGCCTTGAGGCTTTAGCCATGGCCTTGCCGTGGCTTTGGTCTCAGCTACCATCGTCTTGAGACTTAGTCTTGTCCGTATCCGGGGCTGTGGTCTCAGCTTAAGGCCATCATTCCTGAACGAAAACGTCGTTCCGGACAACTTTCATGTTTTAACTTTTTGATGAAACGGACCAGAAGGGCCTTGTTTATTTAGGTCAGATTGCTTACAGTAGCGTATCGGCAGTTTTGGTCTTTCCGGTTTAATAACTTCATTTTGCTATATCTTTTGACTTGTGTACTCGTTTTAGGTGATTCAAATTGCTATGTTTTCCTTGTAAAATCCTTTTTAACAGTAGGTAAGTGTCTAATATCATGGTTATACTATTTTGTTCATGGTTCTCAATATAAGTCAATAATTTCCTTGATTACTTAACATAGGTTAACATGTAGTGTTCTTAACTTGTTTTAAGGGTTTGTATACATCATGAACACAATATAAAGACCATATATAGCATAAATGAAGTACGAGAAGCATGTAAATGATATTGAGCAAGAGGGTGTGTTAGGGTTTCTTACAACTTTTGGCTTTCACTTAAGAAAGGATATCAAAGACCAAAGAACTAGAACAAGTACTCTGAAACCCTAGCTTTCACTTCTTCAATCTCTTGATAGCAAGTTAAGATAGATTGTGGAAGTACTTGAAGTCTTCTACTAGAACACTTCTTGTTGTAGCTTGGAATTCACCAAAGGAAGGAAGAAACTAGAATTTGGATCAATCAAAGCTTAACAAGAGCCTTGGAATTGATAAAGGACTTGATTTTCTTGAATAACTCTTGAAGTATACTAGCAAATGGAGAGAGTATATGTGTATGTGTGATGATGAACGAAATAAGCAAGGGGAGGGGGGTCTATATAAGGTTTTGAGGAGGTGCTAAGTTGCATGAGTCATAATCTTACAAGTTAAGTAATCCATGTGTTGCAAGATTAATCAAGACTTAAGTATTAAGGTTGCAAGGTGTATAGATCTTGGACAAGGTTATCACCAAGACAACAAGTGTCATGGTGACTCTTCCTAAAGTGGTTCACCATAAGTCTTGGATGACTAGATGGTTAAATTTTGGTATTATCTTGTTTACGGAGTCAGTTTTGGTCCCGCTAATCGCTAACTGTCAGTCGTTAAGTCACGAAACATAAAATCGGGTATCCTAAAAATATGAAACTTGTAAATATGTTAAATCTTATCAATGTACTCTATATAATCATATTGGATGAGTGATAAGTTTTATCGGGTTGCTTAAAGTCGTAAAAACCTAAAACTGGAATTGTTAAATACCTAGTTAAGATATTTAGGAAGAGAATTTCAACTTGACTTCTCTTAGTGAGATATTTTGAAAGATATTTATCTAAATAATATCTAGTTGATGACTAGGTATAAGATTAAGCAAGGAAATTTCTAAATCTACTAGTCAAAAGGTGGTGCGGGTATCGGGAGTGAATAGTAAAAGTGAATAGTGAAAATGAATAGTAACCCGAAATGCGAATTGTTACAACAATGCTCGCTTTTGTTATGTGTTAATTCACATACCTTTTCATGGCCAAAAGCCGACCCAAATAGACTAATTATGCTAACAAATGCCAAAGAATATGTGTTTTTGTGTTTGTGACTGTGCAGGTATGGATTTATCAAAAGTGGACAAAAATCACACAAAAACCGTCAAAAAACGAGCACGAGAGTGGAACGAGTAAAAAAGTCAAAGATTAGCATCCGAAAGTCAAACCCGAGCTCAAAATTTCCTAAGAAGCCCTTAGAGTTTGAAGAAGTTAAAAGATTGACCCTTGAAGTTGTAGTTTGAGGATATTGCAAGAATGGCCCCTATATTTCCCCAAGAGTTGGCAAAATTAGTCCTGATGCGCGTGGATTGCAACACGCACTACGTTTTACCTCTCGAGGGATCTCGAGAAGCTTGCAATCCCCACCAGGCAGTGTACCTGACCGATGTAGTATAGTGTAGTGGCAAGTACCGGGGGATTGATCGTTCTCTCACAGGGAATAGTGTTCGTTAGGCTAAAGGCTACTCTAATCTAGGTCTAAGGGTGGAGGAAGATTCTTTTTGTATTTTTATATTTTATGAAAGCAGTAAAATCTCTGGTTTTGGAGGATAGGGCGGAATTAGTTGCTAGTCAACTAACCCAAGTTATCTACTTCTAAGCTACTTATATTTTTGTATTTTTTTGTTTTAGAGAAAATCAGTGGTGGAGAATAGTGTTTACTTAGATTTCATTACTCCCTAACTATCTTTTACCATGTAATTAGTATGTTGAGTTTGCGTGGATGACGGGTGTATTCCTAACAAGTCGTAGGGAGTGCGTTCAATTCCCTAACTCTATAAGTTCCTACCTCACTCTATGACGATACGTCAAGCATCCTATCATGAGCTCACCGATAGCAACCTATGCATGAAATACTACCTTAAAATCGATAACGCACATACGATTCACGTTTCTAAAGACGTTCAAGCTTGTTACCGTATAGGAGATTAGCCAGTTTTCTCTAGTCTAACGTAGATGAAACATTCATCCAAATACAATCACAACATACACATCACATGATAATCAATAGTTAGGTTTCATTAGATCTAAGCAAACACAAAGTAAATTAGCCTAGCATGTTAAAAGAAAGACAAGTACAAGCATAAATCACACAACACATAGACATATTGTATGAATAAAGACTTATCTTGGATTAAACATGCAAGTTAGAGGGGTTAGGATACCCTCTAAGGTCACTAATACACGAACTAGGGTTTAACCCTAAAGTTCTTCACACCAAAATTCGACTCTAGTTCTCCAAAGTTATATAAAGTAAAGAAAAATCGTTCTATATATATAGAAAACGCGGGCTGACGGCGTCAACCCAATAGGTGACGTCGTCAGCTCGGCGATTAGGGTTTTCAGACGGCCTTCCTTGACGTGGTCATAATTGCTGGTTCCAGATCTGACGGCCTTGGTTGACGGCGTCACCAATTTGCACTACGAACTCTCTGGCCCGTCACGAGTATTTTTCCAATTCTGGACTTCACTTGTTCCTGACGGCGTCACCTTGTAGAGTGTGACGGCGTCACCTTCTGTAATCTTCAAGGTCTTTTGAGTTTTTGTTGTTTTCCGCACTTTTTCACTCCGAAAACGCCCGAAAATGCTTCTTTTGTGATTTTCCCTTCAAAAGTACCTAAAATGAGAAAAGAAACGACTTTGGGTGAAATCCAAACCAAAAACATACGAATTAGGACTCAAACCGACCCCTAAAAACGTAACATTTTTCGTCTCATCAAGTCCCTTGATGATATTTAGTGAAAAGCCAACTCTAGTCCTCCAATTATTCAAGAATGGCAAGAAAAGACCCTTGAAGTATTTTGGAAGATGTACATGTTCAGCCCTTGTAATTTTGAAAATAACACAAAAGGTCCTTGTAATTTCCTAACTTCTAAATTCTAAATCTAATAACAAAAATCCTGGTCCAATATCCTAAACCAAAATTCCTTTTAAAACCCAAAAGCCCAAAACAAATGACAAACCCAATCTCTGACCCGGCCCACTCCTACTCCCACTTTCCACCAGGTCAATTAGTCAAAAGGGTAATAAAATATTACCCTGATATATTTCCCGCCCCCCAATTCACAACTTACCAGGATCCTATGAACCCTAATTTACCTTCCAGTCCAATTACCACAATTAAGGGCTATTTAGTCAAATCAAAATGGTTTCTAGAAGGTCTGGTGTGTCAGAAGGTGTCAGGAGTGAAAGAAACACACGCATGGCCACATGGTAGGCTTTGATTGGTTGCTATACGTCACAATTGAGTGATCCAAGGGCTTAGATGAGTGAGATTTGATCTGAGGGTGTAGATTGGCTCTGAAGAAACACAAAACTCACACAGATCGCCAGCTTGGCATTTGAGACCCTCACCCTCTCACACGGCTATATAAAGAGGCCATTTCTTCTTCATTTGGCAAGTAGTTTGTGTAAAGGCACTCTGCCAAAATTTACTTATATGTTGTAATTTTCACTCAATCTCTTGTAAACTTTCATTAGTATAATAAAATTTCAGTTTTCTTTTCATAAATTGATATACTCTTATTCAGTTTTATGTAGTTTTAGTGAGATTAATAATTTTAGGAGTTTAAATTCTGTTTTCTTAAGCTTCACAGAAGCTTAAGGCAGTTTTTCTAAAGCAATTTTTAATTTTACTAGTTTTCAAAAGTACAATCTATAAAAAACAGAAAATAAATAAATAAATAAATAAAAATATGTGTTCATTCACTAAAATCAGTTTTAAATAATTTCATTTTAGCTTTTTGAGTTCAGTAGTTTAGTGAAAGTACTTCCAGAAGAAAGCTTCTCAATAGCTCAAGTTGGTCAATAAGTTAACAGATTGGGGTTTCATGTGAAGTATGGGTAATTCAGATCTGATAGTGGTTGCAGTGGTTTGATTTTGCCTATCTAAAGATAGGCCTTGGTTTGGTTTATTCTCCCTATGTCAGTTAGGGTTATGAAACTATAAGACCTCAATTTCAATTTCATCTTCATATTGAGTTAAATAGCATAGTTAGTTTAGATTTGTTCTACTGAATTAGATTGATATTGTTTGTATAATCTCATTGTTCAGTAGTGTAGATTGATAAGAGATGTTAGTTATATAGTGTGATTTTTGTGATTTCAGTGTTTAGTATAGTTGTATACATAGTTGCTTTTGAGACTTGAGATCTGAGCTTAATTTGTTGTTTACTGAACTTAGTTGATTATCTGGCATATGATAGTAGTGATTTGGATTGAGATTGTTGGTTAAAAGTTGAATCTGCAATACATTGTTCTATCTACATATTTGGTGGATCTGTGAATTTGCTTGGTAGTTGTTCATTGTTGTTTAGGGATGTCAATCTAGCTTCCATTAATGATTTGTGACTCAGTGTGATCATGAGATTTGAGTATTGTTACTTTAGACTGTGCTTTATAGTGTAATCTGAGCAGTTAAGGGGTGTTTGGTTCTGTTAGATTCTAGTAGTTCTTGTGGTTAATTTGCTTTATCCTTTGCATCAGTAGTTTATAGTAGGCATTATATAGTCACTTTAGTAATAAAAATAGTGTTAGTTATACAAAAAGTCAAAATTGCTTGTTAAATCAATTGCTGCCTGCATAACTAGATAACTGAATCTGTGATCTTGTGCAATCTGTGCTATTTCTGTTTGAGGATGTGATTTCAGTGGTTTAACAAGTTAAAATAACACTTAGGAATAGATTTTGGGTTGTTTAAACTGGTATGAGTCAAAGTTATATGGATATTAGAAAGTCAATTCTGCAATTCAGTTTTCATGCTACTAGTTTTTTTACATCTGTTCTCAGGCTCAATTAGGTGTTCAATTGATAGTTAGAATTAGGGCTTTTGAGCTTTTTAGGTACTCAGCTTGGTAGTCTAGATTTTGCCCCCTTAAGTTTCTACTTTACAACTTATTTGAAGTGCTTTTTAGGCTTGCAAAGTAGGTACTAAGCTCATGATTTGCTGATTTCACCTTTGGATTGAATTTGTGCATTTTAGCTTGTTCACTGAGCTGGTGTGATCTATCTGAGCATATTAGAGCTTGTCTAAGTGATTTACATGGTCCTTGAACCTTTGGCTTATTCTGGCTTATATTTGCTTATAGAAAGTGCTTATTGTAAACTGCCAATCGATCCAATTGAGTGTTCTGTTGTGCTCCTTGGTCTGAGATAAGTTTGTTTGAGCTATTTTGAGTACCTTATACCTTCTGTAAAAGTTTTAGGCATTTTGGGAATAAGTGCTTATTAATAAGCACTTATTCGCAACTGCTTATTGCCCAAAAAGCATTTTTCTGCTTATTTTTCCATTTTTCTTATTTTTTATAGTTTTCAAATATTGTTTTAGAATTCTCATAAAAATTTCAGAATTTTTCTAATTCATTTACTATTTCTTTTCATTTTTAAATAGTTTTTAGAATATTAAATCAATATTAATTCCAAAAATAAATCACAAAAAGACAAAAATATTTTCTGATTTTATTTTTTAAATTTCATTTTCAGTTTATTAATATTTTTAAAAAATAAATTTGTAAAATAAATTTTTTATTTTATAATTAGTTTGAATTTCTTTTATTAAATAAAAATACAAAAATAGTTTTTAAATCATAATAAATAAATAAAAAGTCAAAATAATATTTTTCTTTTTCCTAAAATTTTCTTTTATCATTTTAAAGTTTTAAAAATTTCATTTGAGCCCGTCGGTTTAGTCTAGCTTAAAATTTACGTTTTAATTTGTAACATAGACGTTATTTTTAGTTTACGTTACGTTTTTGACGTTTATGCTTTATGTGCTTGTACCTTTATGCTTGATTACTTGTTTTTTATTGTATTTGCATATTATTAGCTTTAAAATTCAAATATTTTCACTTTTCACTTTTTCACAAGCACGATTTCACGAATCGTTGACCACGATTCCATTCACCTTCACACGGACACGACCCGGGTCTTACTTATTCGTTGAGTAATTCCTTGGACTTATAAATATATAATTGGTTTTTAACACGATCAGCTTTCATGACATTTTTCACAAAAACGGGATTCAATTTCGTTTTTCTTGCCCACACACATCTCAACAGAATGGCAAATCTGAACGCATGCTGCGTACCATTAACAACCTCATCCGAACCTTGCTTTTTCAGGCTCACATTCCCCCCTCCTGTTGGGTGGAAGCTCTTAACATGGCTGCTTATATTCTGAACATCCTTCCCTCTACTGCCATTAACAATGAGGTACCCTTTACTAAGCTTTATAACAAACAACCATCTTACGACAACTTACGTGTCTTCGGGTGTCTATGTTATCCCTATATCCATGTTGACCATAAACTTCAACCCCGCTCTACACCTTGTGTATTCCTTAGATACCCTGCAAATCATAGGGGCTATCGGTGTCTAGATTTATCTTTGAACAAAATTATACTCTCACGGCATGTGAGATTTGATGAGGACATTTTTCCCTTTGCCTCCATACACGAATACACATCACCTACTTATGATTTTTTGTCAAACATTCCATTACCCATTTTACCAACACCCACCATAGCTCCCACACTGCCCGACCCATTACCTCCTAGCCCATCACAACTTGTTCCACCAGGCCCATTATTCCCCTAAACACCTGAGCCTAATAACCATGTTAACAAGCCCCATCCTCAGCAACAAGCACCCCAGGATCAGGACACTCCTATACAACACCACCAACCCGCTATCACCTCGGCCCATCCCACTCCCCCCTCTCAATCGCAACCGCAACAGCCACATACACCCACGGCCAATCCCGATGCTATACCCGCACACACCGTCAACACTCATCACATGGTCACACGTGCTAAAGCCGGTATTTCTAAACCTCTTGAGCGTATGAATAGTCATGTCACTACCGTGTCTCCTATTCCTAGGTCTCATGTTCATGCTCTTCGTGTTCCCTAGTGGAAACAAGCTATGTTAGATGAATATAATGCATTAATTACTAACGGTACGTGGGTACTTGTGCCCCGTCCAGCTAATGTGAATGTTATTCGTTCTATGTGGCTTTTCAGGCATAAGTTTCATGCAGATGGTTCCTTAAGCAGGTATAAGGCGCGACTTGTTGCCAACGGTCGCAGTCAACAGCAGGGGGTGGATTGTGATGAGACTTTTAGTCCTATGGTTAAACCTGCTACTATCCGCACTGTATTGAGCCTAGCAGTGTCTCGTGCTTGGCCTATTCATCAGCTTGACGTGAAGAATGCTTTTCTTCATGGTCACTTATCAGAGACAGTTTATATGCATCAGCCACCTGGGTTTGTAGATCCTGCACGCCCAGATTATGTTTGTCATCTGCAGCGGTCATTGTATGGGCTTAAGCAAGCCCCTAGAGCTTGGTTTCAGCGGTTTGCAGGATTTATTACTCGCATTGGTTTTCAGCATAGCAAAACTGATGCGTCACTTTTTGTCTTTCATCATGGTGCTGATACGGCTTATTTGTTATTATATGTGGATGATATTATCTTAACTGCTTCTTCCACTGCATTCCTACAGCGCATTATTACTGCTCTTCATGGAGAATTTGCTATGACGGATCTTGGCTCTCTTAATTTTTTTCTTGGTATTTCTGCTACCCGCCCAACATCTGGTATGTTTTTATCGCAGTCTAAGTTTGCTAAAGTGATTCTTGAGAAAGCTCATATGCAGAAATGCAATCCGTGCCGCACTCTTGTTGATACAGAGTCCAAGCTTGGACCTGATGGTATCCCATTTGATGATCCCACCTTATATCGGAGCTTAGCTGGTGCACTTCAGTATCTTACCTTTATGCGCCCAGATATTTCTTACGTGGTTCAGCAGGTTTGTTTGTATATGCATGACCCTCGTGAGCCGCATTTTCATGCTTTGAAGCGTATATTACGCTATCTTCGTGGCACTCTTGATCATGGCCTCCAGCTGCATGTTTCTTCTACTGCTCAACTTATTGCCTACACAGATGCCGATTGGTCAGGTTGCCCGGTTACTCGCCGATCTAGTTCGGGCTATTGTGTGTTTCTTGGTGACAATCTGATATCATGGTTTGCTAAACGTCAGGTGACGTTGTCTCGTTCAAGTGCTGAAGCAGAATATCGTGGTGTTGCTAATGTGGTTGCCGAGACAGCTTGGGTTCGTAACCTACTACGTGAACTTAATACCCCGTTGTCTACAGCTACTATTGTTTATTGTGATAATATAAGTGCAGTATATTTATCCACCAATCCTGTTCAGCATCAACGTACGAAACACATTGAGATTGACATTCATTTCGTTCATGATTATGTGGCTTCGGGACAAGTTCGTGTTCTTCATGTCCCTTCTCGTTTTCAGTATGCTGACATTTTTACTAAGGGACTGTCTGCTGCTTTGTTTCTTGATTTCAGATCCAGTTTGAATGTTCGACGGCCTCCCGCTCAAACTGCGGGGGTGTATTAGCCGATTAGTATTTTAGCCCGATAGCATTATGTTTATTATTATTGGACTTGGCCCATTTAGGGTATTTGCTATGTATGTCGGTATATACATTATATATACCGAAGGTTTATTATGAATGAAAAAAAGGATTTACCAAACTCTAATAAAAACTTGTTAAGTTTGAAAGCATAGTAATAACTTTTAGACATAAAGTCCATATTTACTATGGAATATAAGCTTAGAAGGTTTCACTCATTTACCTATGTGGGACAAAAAGTCCAAATGATTTCATCAAAAAATATTAACTTATTAAGTATCTAATACAATAATCTAACAGGATTACTCCTATCATCTACAACAAAACATCGTTACGAACATCAAGTGACTAGTCCAACTTTAAATTGGATAAAAATTGGTTGATAAAATTATTGGGCTATAATGCTATATAAGCACGTATTTTGATGAACATGGTCCTGATAAGGAACACCCCGAAAGCCGCCGGTTCCCCTTCCATGGTTGATGGCCTCTGGTTAGTCCCTGATAACGATAACTGATTTTCATGACACTGAGGACTTTTAGATGACTCGATGTAGGAGAGTCTGCAAGGATGTTTAGTGTACAGTCGGTCGTTGAGTGAGTTAGTTGTACCACAATTTTATATATTATTCAATGTAATATAAACTGGTCTAGGACTTTGCAAGAGAATGTGTTATCCTTCGTTACTAGAAGATTAGTTGAAATGGGAGTCTTTTCAACATAAACCCTTTTTCATTACTCCAAACTCGAGAATTGATTGGACTTTGGGATTTTGTACACACCATGTTGCCACTCAATAATTATGGGGTTATGTAATCCTTCATATCAAGTTTTTTAGTTTTTACGATGAGCATGATGGCGAATTGGCGATAGGAAAGATTTGGATGGCCGAAAAATATGATAATATTTCATTTGAAAGATACACGAACAATAAAACAAACTTTATCTTGCTCGATTATTTTAAATATCAAAAAGTAAATTCAATATCAACTTCATAATCCGGATTAGTGTCTTGACCACTTCAAGGTACACAACAAAAAATAAGAAAAACCAGACTAGTCCTTTAAATACTTGAACCAGTTGCGACTTCAAAAAATAGAATAATTTTACAAGTTGTTCTTGTTTAGATATGTTTCGACTTTTCTTTCAAGCGAGGATTAATCTTGCAAGTTAGCTTTATAAAATTGAAATTTTTTTGCTACAATATTGTAACATCAAAAAATAAATAAACACTTAAATATTGACTCTACGCTTAGATAAAAAAATAATAATAATAATAATAAAAAAATAAATAAATAAAAAATTAAACCTTTTTTACAAATGCTGTTAGAAAAAGGTCAAAAGCAAAACATGAAAGTCTCGAGTAGACAAAATGGCCCAGCTAAATAAGAACTTTAATTTGCACTGATATATTCATAAGTCAGGGTCGCGGACACTTTATGACTCATTCGGGGCCACTTGGAAAGACCTTAAGCGGGCAGGTTTTCAGATATTAGAGCTTAGAGCTTCCCAAATGCCAAACGAGCTAAGCTCGAGTGAGCTTGAGCTCGACTCGGCTCGTTTATACCCATACAGTAATAACCAGTAAGTGTTTTTCAGATATTAGAGCTTAGAGCTTCCCAAATGCCAAACGAGCTAAGCTCGAGTCTTGTTGAGCTTGAGCTCGACTCGGCTCATTTACACCCATACAGTAACCAGTAAGTGTTTTTCAGATAGATGACAATTAACAAGTGAGAACGAAACTTCGTCATTCTCACATTTTAATATGATAATGTTTCTCATACTCTTATCTTAATTTTATAGTTTTAGTTGATCAATGTAGGAATTGAATGATGATAATGGTCTGCTATAATCAAATTTCATTCCTCATGTGAAACGATTGGTCAAATTCAAATTCTCATCCATCCCAAATGTTCACTGTTTGAGGCAAGTAATCTTGAGCATTTATCACTAATTACTTGAAGCCTTTATGAAATAAGACTTGGTGAGGGTAGTCTTAGAACTATTGATAAATCATTAAAATCGGTTATAGTGACTCAATGGTAAGTTGCTAAACCAAGAATCAACGCGCATATCTGCTGGCATTCAAAGTATCTATTCTCTGTGTCCTTCATTACTCGAGGAATGACTTCGATAGTGTCTAGAAAACCTTGAAACTCGGTAGTTCAATCGGCTTATCACCAACCGTGCATTGTTGCTAAGGAGCACTACCCGTTGCTTTGTTTTATCTTGGGAAGTGATTCGCCAATAACCCGAAGCACACGTGTTCTATTGAAACGGTGGGGGCGCAATTGCTTTAAGGATAGAGAGCACTCGACTCAAAGCAACAAGTTGTAGTCCGGTTTACCAATTCTTAGTTTATACATATACATTAGCCATTATTCTAGAACCCAGGAACCAGCATGAAGAATAGGAAGATGACGAGAATAAAGAAGAGGAAGAGGATCCTGACAAGGAGCAAACGGAGGGTCGTTGGTTCCCATTCCAATGATGGTCCTTGGCTAGTTCCTGATAACACTACCGACTTTTGATGATACACCGGACGTATAGATGACTAGATGGAGAGTTTGCAAGTGTATTTAATGTACAATAATTGAGCGTGTCAAGTTGTAGCGTATCTTTAGATCTCAATTTTGTACTCTTTGTAATCTAAACTGGTAAGACTTTGCTATAAAATGATATTTCTTTTGTTATATGATACCATTAGTCGGAAATGAGTCTTTAAATATAAACTTGGTTTGATATCATAAAGATTTGAATAATCGGGACAACTTCATCACTTCTTGCATTTTTGTACTAGAGTGACATAAATAACAGTTAAACTCAATGCTTGTACGTACCTTTAAAGTATTTTTATGACTTTTTCTTGTACATATCTTCCCATCGAATGAGTAACTCGTTTTGTATTTCTGGAAATATGCATGTTAAACATTTTTGTATAACTTATCATATTAATCATGTATACATGTTAGTTGAGAAAACTACAAATTTTGTTCTAGGCTATACATATTATAGGCAACCTTTTATTTTTGTATAGCTTCGTTTACTTATGACAAAATGCTCTCCACTTAGAAGTGAGGCGCTAGTTTTGTTGTCGATTAATATTCGTAATTTTTATAAAAGAAAAAGTGAAGCTTTAAGTCTCTTTAAAAAATAATAATAATAATAATAAATAAATAATAAATAAATAAATAAAGCTTTAAGGCTCTTTTACAAAAACTTCCACGCTCATAAAATTCTCCCAAACTCATACACAATACCCGTTAAATTAAATTTATTGTCGATTAATATTCTATTTTTTATAAAGAAATAGTGAAGGTTCAAGTCTCTTTTAAAAAAATAATAAATAAATAAAAATGTGTTGTGAACAATATTGAGGGAATGAATATTCTTCTATTAATCAATAATGTCAAAATAGACATGGGGTATATATAAGATAATACTAGGGTAAAAACCCTAATAGCTAAATGGGCCATGGGCCTCTTATTAGTTATGGACATCCACATTATAATGATCTATAACACTCCCTCTTGGATGTCCATATTTTAATACACTTAGGAATTGCTGCCTCATTAAAAACCTTGTCAGGAAAACCCAGTGGGACAAAACCATGACTAAGGGAAAAAGAGTGCAGCGTGTATTATCTCCCTCTGATGACTACATCACTTGAGCTCTTTGAGTCGGCGCATCACAATGTTGTGACTTAGTTTCTTAAATGTTGATGTAGGAAGTGCCTTGGTAAATAGATCCACCAGATTATCGCATGAACGAACTTGTTGAACGATAATATCACCATTCTTCTGTAAGTCATGCGTGAAGAAGAATTTTGGTAAAATATGCTTCGTCTTATCGCCCTTGATATAACCTTCCTTAAGTTGAGCAATACAAGCTGCATTATCTTCATGTAAAATTGTTGGTGCCTCATTCTCTGAAGAATTACCACATAATCTACGTATGTGTTGTATTGCACTTCTAANGATTTCATTAAAAAATAATAAGTATGTATATCTATTTCACTAATCTAATGGGATTATACAATTTATACACCTGTCATCTACAACAAAACATCGTTCCGAACATTAAGTAACTAGTCCACCTTTACACAGGATAAAAAATAGATGATAAAGATTGTCGGGTTGTACAAACATGTATTTTGATGAACATGGTCCTGATAAGGAATAGGGATGTGATTCGCACACCAAATTTTTTGATTATTTCACCACACTCTATGCCTTAAAGTGTTGTACTGTGTGCTCTCTGTGCATTACAGTGTTGTACAAAATGATGAAATAATCAAAAAAATTGTTGTGCGAATCACCTCCCCCTAAGGAATACCTCCGAAAGCCATTGATTCCCTTTCTTGTGGTTGATGACCTTTGGTTAGTCCCTTATAATGATAACCAAATTTTGATGACATTGAGATGACTCGATATAGGAGAGTTTGCAAGGGTGTTTACTGTACAGTCACGCATTGAGTGAGTGATGAGTTGTTATTATGTATCATCAGACCATAATTTTCTATATTCTTAAATGTAATGTATACTGGTCTTAAACTTTGCAAGAGAATGTGTTATTTTTGTTTTTAGAAGATTAAATGAAATGGGAGTCTTCTCGATATGAACTCTCTTTCATTACTTCAAACTCGAGAGTTGATAGTGACTTTGGGATGTACACACAATGTTGCCACTCAATTCTATGGTTATGCGAAAATTCATATCAAATTTTCTGGATTTAGTGGGAGGTGTCAACACGATAGAATTGATTTGGGTGGTCGAAAGATGATCATCTTTGATTTGAGAAATATATGAACATTAAAACAAACTTTATCTACTTCAACTATTATAAATGTTAAATATTAGTAGTAACTTAAACATATATTAGGGACTTAAGTGTACTTTTGAAATTAGATTAGGTGTTAGACATAAACTAGAATTAGTTAGCTTGGAGTGCAAGGCAAGCTAGGTTTCCACCTCCTCATCTCTATAAATAGGGATGAGGGGATGCTAGTTATTCATTCTTCTTCCTCGTTGTAATAACTCAAAAAGGGTACATTGCGATCGAACTTCGGGTTTGTTGTCGAGGTATTTATCCAACTAGTGGTATCAAGAGCCACGGTTATTATGGTCATCGAAGTTCGAGTGCTAGATCGAGGTTTTGAGTTGGTTACAAGGTTAGAGCAAAGAAAACGATTTTGGGTTTTTCGAATCGTTTTCTTGGAGTAGTTACAGTTTACGAGAGGTAAAAGACGAAGAAGTAAAAGCGGATTTTGTTGTTTTATAATATTCAACCACGTGAGATTATAAAGGTGTGGGTCCTTCTTGTTTTATTCCCAATACTTTGTTATACTACAAAGTTAGACACTTTATAACTTCTGCCAAGATATATTATACTAAATAAAATTCGACTTCACATAATCGTTTTGTGTTCGGTTTTTTAACATCGATTATAGTAAAGGGTTTATTTCTTGTTGCGGGTTTTCTTGTGGTTCGGTTTGCTTGGGTTTCAAGTTTACGATCGAGTTTACTTGTTCGAAATCGAGGGTTTAGGGTTATTCTAATTAATTCGATTTGCAAGAAGGGTTTTTAGCAACAAGGGAGAATATTGCACACGGCTTGTGAGACTTATCGGTAAAGTTGGTTATTAAACAATTTGACAAGGTTTTTAGCAAGGTATAAGAAGAATGGCTAGTTCAATAACTAGGTTTAACATCGAGAAATTCGATGGGAAGAATGACTTCAGGTTATGGCAAATAAAGATGTGTGCTTTAATGGTACAGCTGGGATGTGATGCTGCATTAGAGATATTACCCGCGGACATGGAAGCAGGAGAAAAAGCTGCTTTGATGAAGAAGGCATACAGTACCTTGATTCTATGCTTGGGAGACCGGGTTTTACGGGAAGTTACCAAGGAAACATCTGCTGCAGGAATTTGGAAGAAGTTGACTAGTCTGTATATGACTAAGTCCTTAGCAAACAGACTGTATCTGAAGAAGAAGCTGTACACATACTATATGAGTCCAGGTACGAAACTGGGTGATCATATAGATGAGTTAATAAGTTGATACTTGATTTGGCGAATATTGATATCGAGATTGAGGATGAAGATCAGGCACTTATGTTACTTACGTCGTTGCCATCGTCTTATGAAAACTTTGTGGAGACATTGTTGTATGGGAGGGAATCCTTGACAATGGAAGATGTTCTGGCAACTCTGAATTCTAGAGAGTTAAAGAAAAGAACTGAAGGCACAAAGGAAGAAACTGGTGACGAGTTATATGTAAAGGGAGGGTCAGATCATTCAAGGAAAGCTCATTCTGGTGGAAGTTCGCGGTTTAAGTCAAGGGGTGGAACTGGTAAACTCAAGTGCTTCATATGTCATTCAGAGGATCATCTGAAGAGAGACTGTCCAAGGAAGAAGTCAACTGGGTTCGTCAGGAAGGGTAAGCATGATCAGGATTCTGATTCTTATAGTGACGAGGGTAATGCCTACTTTGGAGAAGCCTTAGTGGTAGTCGGGAATGATGAGATGGCTGAATTGGTAATGGATTCAGGTGGGTCTTATCATATGATACCTAGGAGGGATTTCTTGTATGACTTCAAGGATGTTGATAGTGGTTCGGTTCAGTTAGGTGATAACAGGATATGCACTATCAAAGGGACAGGAAAAGTGAAGATGCAGTTGCATGATGGTTCAAGCTTTATACTGGAAGATGTCCGGTATGTTCCAGGGTTAAGAGAAAGCTTGATTTCATTGGGTACTCTTGAAAAAGAGGGTTATACTGTGAAGATGCAAATGGGTAGAGTCAAGGTGATCAAAGGTTGTCGGGTTATGATGACTGGGATCATGAAAGAAAACTGTGTGTATACTCTTGAAGCAAAAGTGACGACTTTTGGTGTACAAAAGCATGGAGGTTCAAAACAAGTTGGATTCAAGCAACTTGGTCATAAGCAAGTTGGGTTCAAACAACTTCGTGATAAACAAGTTGGGTTCAAACAACTTGGTTCTGGTGTTAAAACAGGAGTCCATGGAGTACAGGTTTCTAAACGTGTTTGATTTGAGGTGGAACTGCAGGGAGCTCAGGGGAATCGTGAAGCTGAGGATGTTCAGGTTAGTAACAATGATGCTGCAGTGGCTCAAAGAAAGTTGGAGGACAAGCAACTTGAAGAAAAGACAAACACGGACTGCTTGGTAAAGGAGCAGGAAAAAGTACACCTTGGTATAAAGATGGGGGCGGACATTACGGTAACCGGAGTACCTGGTCAAGAGGGTGCAGAGGGTAATGTTGCTGAAAAGAAGAAAGTGAAGGAGTCTACGGAAGCTAATCATGGAAAATTACTAAAGTACAATGCCTGGTCGACAAGGTGGTCCCCGGTCCGAGGTTCCAGCACGAGAAAAAGGTGCTGAGTATCGGTTATGTTTAAGTGTTACTCCTGAGGTGGAAATTGTTAAATATTAGTAGTAACTTAAACATATATTAGGGACTTAAGTGTACTTTTGAAATTAGATTAGGTGTTAGACATAAACTAGAATTAGTTAGCTTGGAGTGCAATGCAAGCTAGGTTTCCACCTCCTCATCTCTATAAATAGGGATGAGGGGATGCTAGTTATTCATTCTTCTTACTCGTTGTAATAGCTTTATTAGGTTTTTAATAAAGGTTTGGTACGATGGTATATCGTGTGCATATTCTTGTCGATTCTTTGTAGTCTCTCGTGTTTGATACTTGTGCTCGATACAACTCGTGATCTAGGGTTCCGCGATCGAACTTCGGGTTTGTTGTCGAGGTATTTATCCAACAATAAATATTAAAGATAAAGTTAATATCAACTTCATAATAGTATATAGTAAGAAAAGTAACTAAAAACCTACACTTAACTCCTATTTGTAAGATAAAGAAGAGGAATTGAAGATGACGAGAATAAAGAAGAGGACAAGGATTCCGATCAGGAGCAAACGGACAGCGGTTGGTTTCCCCTTCCAATAATGACGTACCCTTGGTTAGTTCATGATAACGCTAGACGGAGAGTTTGCAAGGGTGTTTAGTGTACAATAATTGAGCGTACGTGTCAAGCTATAAGTTTAACGTATCTTCAGACCTCAATGTTCTATACTCTTTGCTATAATATGATATGTCTTTTGTGATATGATACCGCATTAGTCGAAATGGGATTCTTTAAATATAAACGTGGTTTGATATCATAAAGATTTGAATAATCGGGACAACGTCATCGCTTCTTGTACGTACCCTGAAAGTTTTTTATGACTCAAACAACAAGTTATCACTAGTGTTCATTTTTATAACTTTTTCTTGTACAGATCTTCCCATTGAATGAGCAATTCGTTTTGTATTTCTGGAAATATGCATGATAAACATTTGGTAAATCTCTCTAATTTCTTACTGTACATTATTGTATTAATCATGCATACATGTAAGTTGAGTAAACTACAAATTTTGTTCTAGGCTATACATATTAGAGCCTTTTGCAAAGCTTCGTCTACATATAACAAAAGGCTCTCGACTTAGAAGTAAGGACGCTAGTTTTATCTTCGATAAATATTCGTAATATTTATAAAAGAAAAGTAAAGCTTTAAGTCTCTTTTACAAAAACTTTAAAGCTCATATAAACGAAAAGTATGTTATATTTAATGAGACAATGAATACAAGCTTGAAAGCATCATATTAAATTCTCGACATATGATCCATATTTACTATGGTATGTATGCTTAGAAGTTTTTCTCTCAAGTTTCTATGTGGGACAAAGATTCAAATGGTTAAAGAAAATAGTAAGTATCTATTTCACTAATCTAATAGGATCATACAAGTATCATCTGCAAGAAAACAGCGTTCTTAACATTAAGTAACTTGTTGAACTTTACTTTGTATAAAAAAATGGTTAAAGTTGATACAGATTAATGGGCTATACAAACATGTACATTGAAGAGAAGAAAGAAGAGGAAGATGATCCTCATAAGGAACAACACGAAAGTGGTTGGTTCTCCTTCCATGGTTGATGACCTTTTGGTTAGTCCCTAATAACGTTAACTTAATTTTGATGACACTAACAACTTTAGATAACTTGATGTAGGAGAGTTTGCAAAGGTGTTTAGTGTACAGTAGTTGAGTGAGTTAGTTGTTATTATGTATCTTTAGACCGCAATTTTCTATATTCTTCAATGTAATGTAAAGACATTACAAGAGAATGTGT
The DNA here is from genome assembly GCA_014162995.1 of Artemisia annua. Taxonomy (NCBI): domain Eukaryota; kingdom Viridiplantae; phylum Streptophyta; class Magnoliopsida; order Asterales; family Asteraceae; genus Artemisia; species Artemisia annua. The sequence goes on along the minus strand of LBNU01004457.1, from coordinate 48,742 downwards.
CATCTTTTTTTACTACCACAAGATTAGTTGAAATGGGAGTCTTTTTTAACATAAACTCTTCTTCATTACTCCAAACTTGAGAATTGATTGTGACTTTGGGATTTTGTACACACTATGTTGCCACTTATAATTATGGGGTTATGTGATCATTCATATCAAGGTTTTTTTTTTTTTTTCTTTTTTTCTTTTTTAATTGGTGATGGCAACGATTTTGGTGGTCGAAATATGATAATATTTCATTTGAAAAAGGGTTTTTCTATCTTGTGCCCTAGGGCACAAGATAAGAAATCAAAAAGTACACAAAAGTTACTAGGGACCCACGAAAATAGCCTTAGGGATTCATAAAATATGTATTTTTTGTGTGCCCTTTAGTACTTTATGTTAGAATTTTAGTATCATGACAATCATATATAAATTACTAATACAAAGTAGCACATAATAGCGGAAGCAAAGGATCAAGTATAACATAATAAAAGTTAACTAAAACATAAATAGTAAACGTACCTTATGCAATTCTTGATTGGGGATGAACAAGTTATGAACCCTAATTAGGGTTTATGTAGATCTATGAATAACCCCTTACCTTTTTGTTATTCGATCTCTTGATAACAACAATAGTGTGTTGTTACCTCGTTCTTGTACACACAAATTAAACCGTATTAAGGTTTTGCAAGAAACTACACAAGAGTGATTTTGGTTTGTCAAAATCGATCCCACAACCCTTGGGAGGTGATGTACGATCGGCCAAGACAAGAAAAAGAGGAAGAGAAGTTTAGGGATAATTGTGTGCACAAAAGCTATGTGAAAACAATGACCCTAGGTTTGTTTATATACTAATTAGGAAGAGTAGGGAACAAGTTAGGGTTTGGGAAACCCTTAGGCACCCACGACCGGTTTTAGAATCCAAAGGGAATTCTAGAACTTTTCTTGTTTCCTAATTTTACATAAACACTTCTTTCCTTATATTCGTCTAACGGTCGTTAGTCATTTAACGGTAAACACTAACGTCCGTTAAGTACTTGTGTCTAATAATAAATATAAAAATATATTTATTATTTTTCCTTAATACTCATTTGCAATGTGTGCAATCCCGAGGTCTCGTGTTCGATTCTAGACATTTACGTATTAATTCATAACCATATTTCCAACAGCTCCCACTTGGTTATTTATTAATAGTAAAATGATATTGGTCGGCGTCTTGCAACACTCCAATACCCCTAGTTCAAACCGAGCTGAGTTTCCTGGAAAACCCTTAACGATTCATCGTTATTATTATCCTTTTGTTTCTAATACTCTGATTAATAAAGAAATAAATCTTTATTAATATTCAGTTTCTCGTTTATCAATGATTGAACAAAATTACCAAAACATCTGAACGTATTCCAGATAGACTTTGGGTGTGGCCACACAAACATTTTGTCAATCCTACGAGTGGCCCATAGTATTAAACTTCAAAACAAATTTGAAGGAACAAATTCTATCTTGACTACAAGACTAACCCATGAACTTTGCAACACTTCTGAAAACAACCCTTATAACTACCAGTTACGGATAGCGGTAGATTGCTCCACAGAAATGCACTACATTCATGACACTTATCTGGCATCTCAAGTCTGAGGATAACTAATTATGATTTACTTAGATAAGTAAAATCATTTAGTTTGGGATAAGTCCAATATCCAATTCATTGAATACCTTAATTGTCTTCCCTTAATAATATTCCCATATTATTAACCAACAATGGACAGTTTTAGAATAATGAAATTATTCAAGGATATAAACATGCAAAAACAAGGATATATATTATTAAAGCAATGTAAATAAACAAACCATTCTTTATTTCATTGGAAATTAATAATCGTACATTACATCCTTTTATCCAAATACTAAAATAGATCAATGCATGATAATTCTAGTTAATGAATTATGCCTCAAGTCATGTCAATCATACTTGTTGACTAGGCATAAATCAACTAACTTTGATCTATAATAATTTTGAGAATACTTATTTCAAGAATTTAATTATCAAAATTCTTTTATGTGTATATCCAATTATTTGATATATCCACATAATATTTCATAAATGGTGTGATATCCTCAACCACCAATTTATGACAATCAAACTTTCAAACACTTTAAAGTTTAAAGTATTCTAATTCTTTAATGTATAATGCAACTATGCTCTTAGTTGAGCACAACTAGTTCACATGGCCATTAACAAGGATAAAATCCTACCATGACTAGTATTGAGTGTCATCTCAATTAAACTAGCATCATTGTATTAAAACTACAATATGCTCTTTAAAATCCCGTAAACTTAATATCCATTGTGTAATTTTGATGCCTTCCAATCTTTCAAGATTTACTGTCGGCTATAACAATTACGCAACAATTTGCTATATTGTATATACTTAGAATTTAGGAGCAGTTCCAGGTTGAGGATCGTTATTCTAAGACCAAACATATTCCATTAGAATATTCATTACACAAGTTATATAATAACTTTGATTGGATATCAAATATTGTCGAATCATTGAGCATGATACAACAATAAAATGATATACACGAAAATCCTTCAGTCATACTTAGATTTTATTCATGCTATATCTTTACAAATATATATATCAATTTAGTCTTTCAAAATGATATATCATATTCTATTAGATTTATTTACCGCACAAGTTTATTAAACAATAAACTCTTGTTCCAAGGTTGTATGTTTTATTTTCTAAATCATCTAAGTAAATTTTCATTCCAATAAGACTTAACATTTTACTTATATGGAATTTTACTTCTTATATGTCATACAACATATATGATTTAGTAAATCAAACATAATACTCCCACTAGCTTTCAGGAATACTTAGAAATTACCTTATTCCAATTATAAATCAAAACATTGATTTAACAATTAATCATAAGAGTAATCTCCTAGATGCATGCATTATCCATTCATGGATTATTGCGCTTTGTATACTTCCAAAGATTTATTTGAATTCATAAACTCCCTTTGATTACTTATCGTCCTCGCTCAAGTAATCATTCAAGAAAGAGTTTTGATATTCATTGTCAAATTTCATATTCATATAAATATGACAATTACCATCTTTGTATTTTTAATGTGCTTAGGAAAGAGTATTCAATCATAGTTAATTGCTTAAATATGATTAATAATCTTGTCATAAGACATACATTAAAATATGTATACAATTTTGTCCATATGAGTTTTAACAAAGATTTAAACCACTAGGGTTACATTATCTTTGAATAAACTCATCATCATTCTCTAACTATTAAGAATTAAGATAAACCAAATTTGTAAAATTTGAATATCTTTATGAACAGCATCTATAACATTCATAGTATGAGTAGTTTACCCAATCCATTATTTGGTAATACTTCATCATATAATTCCCAGCATATTAATCAAATACCTGAGATATCCAAGTGGATCTATGAATGATAATTCCATCATCATGAGGTTTATCATTTACATGTTAAGCCTCATCATGATCTTTACTAGTGTGTTTTTAGAAGATTATGTATTTTGTAATAACCTCCCACTTGCCTTTAGTAATCTATAGACTATCTATAAATACTTAGCAATTAGAGCAACAATCCAATTTT
>LBNU01004457.1:22044-44813 GCA_014162995.1 Artemisia annua | reverse complement strand
ATAGCGGAAGCAAAAGATCAAGTATAACATAATAAAAGTTAACTAAAACATAAATCGAAAACGTACCTCAAGCAATTCTTGATTAGGGATTGAACAAGTGAAGAACCCTAATTGGGGTTTATGTAGATCAATGTTAAACCCCTTACCTTTTTGTTTAACGATCTCTTTATAACAACAATAATGTGTTGTTACCTCGTTCTTGTACACACAAACTCTAACAAGTTAAAGATTATGCAAGTAATATGAAAACACTTTTTATCTTGAAGACAAAATCGAAAACCCTTTGAGTGTGGGGTTGTACGATCGGCCACAAGAAGAAGAGAAGGAGAAGAAAACCAATTTTAGGGTTATGTGCACAAGAGTGAAAAATCAATAGCCTTGGTTTTCTTTATATACTAGTAGAAATCTTAGGGAGCAAGTTAGGTCAAGGGGAGACCCCCTTTGTGTGCTTGTCGACCGGCCAAAGGAACCCAAAGGGTCCTTCCGGATCCTTCTTGCTTCCTAATTTCATTCTAGTCCTTCACGTTTGCATTTAACGGTGGTTAGTCCATACGGTTAATAACTAACGACCATTAAGTCCATTTAAGTGTTTCAAATAATAAATATACATAACATTTAATATTTATTATTTACTTTAACTCTCGTTTGTATTGTGTGTAATCCCGAGGCCTCGTGTTCGATTCTAGACATTTACACGTTAATTATTTAACTATAATTTAACATGTTATATAACTGGGTTATGGTTTATTAGCTCTCATGTTAAGTTAATAAGACTAAGCTTCACATTGTAGGATTATTGGACGTATAAAAAATGTGAAACGTCTTGAAGGGTGTTTGGGTAGTTTGATCTCTTTTGGCAAGTCTTCTGAATCTCCAAAAGATCTAAATCGGTGAGCAACCTTGACCCGTGCATCTTTTTGTCTCTATTGTTTTAATCTATAACTAAAANTAGATCTATGAATAACCCCTTACCTTTTTGTTATTCGATCTCTTGATAACAACAATAGTGTGTTGTTACCTCGTTCTTGTACACACAAACTCTAACAAGTTAAAGATTATGCAAGTAATGAGAAAACACTTTTGTTTGAATGACAAAAATCGAATCCCTAAGGTGTTAGGGAGGTTCGATCGGCCACACAAGAAAAAGAGAAGGAGAAAACCAATTTTAGGGTTATGAGTACAAGAGGTGAAAAACAAATAACCTTGGTTTTCTTTATATACTAGTTGGAAAACTTTGGGAGCAAGTTAGGGCAAGGGAAACCCCCTTCCCTTGGGTGTTCGACCGGCCTAAGGACCCAAGAGGTCCTTCCGGATCTTTCTTGCTTCCTAATTTCAATCTAGTCCTTCTCGTTTGCATTTAACGATAGTTAGTCCATACGGTTAATAACTAACGACCATTAAGTCCATTTAAGTGTTTCAAATAATAAATATACATAACATTTAATATTTATTATTTACTTTAACTCTCGTTTGTATTGTGTGTAATCCCGAGGCCTCGTGTTCGATTCTAGACATTTACACGTTAATTATTTAACTATAATTTAACATGTTATATAACTGGGTTATGGTTTATTAGCTCTCATGTTAAGTTAATAAGACTAAGCTTCACATTGTAGGATTATTGGACGTATAAAAAATGTGAAACGTCTTGAAGGGTGTTTGGGTAGTTTGATCTCTTTTGGCAAGTCTTCTGAATCTCCAAAAGATCTAAATCGGTGAGCAACCTTGACCCGTGCATCTTTTTGTCTCTATTGTTTTAATCTATAACTAAAAACATGAACAAAGTGTCGATATGAATATTACTATATTTTCTTTTCTTTTCAGTTAATTTCATTTCCCTTAAAAGACCACAAGCTAATGTTACTTAATTGCATGCCACGTATAAGTTTGATAGTTTATCAAAGAAAAGTAAGATTCCTTATCATTTTCTAGCAAGTACGACAACATGTGTTTACGCCGGTATATCTGCGTTACATGTGAATTCAAATTCGTTAGTGCAAATTTCTTGCTTAAAAGATGGAAGATAAGGGTTGTCTGTCGTTATAAGGCAGTTATATCTGTAAGAATTTGTGTTATAAATTGGTTAAATAATGTGTGATTAAAGTGTGGGAAAAGCAACGGTAGCAAATGTCACATGGACGTACCTTTGTAGTCTAATACTCTATACATCACTCTTCACGCTTATTAAGTGGATGATTTGGACTTTCATATGATCTACTTGATTAATCTACACTAACCTTTGGTTATAATTTAATTAAAGTAACCATTGCTTATATCCTAATTAATCTTCATGTTAATAGGCAAACCCCCTTGTATGCCGATTTTTATGTGGTTGCATATGCCACTTGTCAATCTTTTTTAACCCAACATATATTAGAAGCTAGCTAGAATCGACTCAAGACAATCTTACACTGTAAAACATATGTATACTACAATAATTGGACAATGTTTTATTGGTTGGTTTGTGATCCTTCGATGCCGAAGGCATCTCAGTGACCTTGTAGCATCAAGTGTCGGCTATTTCGAACATGACAACTTGTAGCATTAGATTGTGTTTCGAAATTGTAGCAAAGATGATTCAGTATCCTGTAATGATTGTTCATGAATAATCATGTAAATTCTTCTTTTAAAAGAAGTTGATAGATTTCTTTTTTTCTAGATTAAAAATAGATATTGCTCATTAAATATTAACCAATGTCATGATTGGAAATAAGACTCCAAACGATTCAATTAACTTTAATTTGCAAGTAACCAATAACTTGTAAAACCTACCACTGTGCGGAAATTTCTCTCAATCTAATCTTTTAGTGTCTAAATTAACTGATAGATTTTGAGCTAAATGTTATGGGCGAGTTTGGTGTACCTATAACGCCGTCAACTTCACTGTTGGTGGCGTTATAAGCTCGTTATAGGTGAAGGAGTAACGGGTGTTTTCTATTTATTTTATTTATTTATTTTAGTGTAACGGCTATATTCCCAAACACCATATCATTTCTTTTTTCAATAAATCCAACTTTTACCATAAAAACAATCAAACACAATTATATTTTTATCTCTTTCAACAAAACTGAATAACCAAAATAACCCGCCGCCTTCCGGTAGTTTGTGTTCACCACAAACCGCTACACCATCATCAACCAATTCTAATCGTCGTAACTCATACTTTAATCTATTTGAATTTTTGTTTAATATGTATTTGAATTAAAGAGAAAATGAAAAAGAAAAATAAAAACTAAGACCCACATGCGCCTATAACATATTATAGCTGAGAGTGGGTTTATTAGTATTTGTGTTACATAAATGTTATATGGTAAAAACTGATGTGGATAGTCTCTATAACATGCACTGCACCTTTCAATCTAAGGTTGGATGTTCGTGTTTTGGGTTTCAGTTTTTGGTGGATTGGGTTTTACGGTTTTTAATGGGTTTAGGTTTGGATTTGACTTATGTTTCACTTTAATGTAAAAACTAACCCAAAAATAGATGTACTGGATCCAATATATCTTATAAGACGAGATTTGATTAATGTGTTTCTATAAACTAAGCAAAGTATAACATTGAAAGTTTGAAATGTAACATGTCACTAATAAAATCAATTTTTATAGGAAAACCTCAATTACTTAAAAATCCACAATAAGTAGACGAACACATTATCCAAACATTTCTAAATACTTTTACATACAAATAACGGAATATGTAGATAAGGAGAAGAAAAAAAATCCGCAACACCCATCAAAAGTTAAACAGGTAATTTGAAATGAAATGAGTAGAGAGTAAAGTGAAAACGTGAAATGTTTAGTGTAATCTATTTCAAAACCTTACCTACAAAAATCACATCAAAATTTCATATCCAGATTTATCAAAAGAATTCGGGTACAAATATATTATATGTAAATATAAGGTAATCGCAAAAGTTCTTGCCAACCGGCTCCAACAAGTCGTTCACACGGTTGTTAGTGAGGTTCAAACGGCATTTATAAAGGGGAGGCAAATCATTGATAGTCCTCTTATGGTTAATGAAATTATTTCATGGGCCTTAAAAAAGAAAGAACGCCTTTTTGTTTTGAAAGTTGACTTTGAAAAGGCATTTGAGACTCTTGATCGGGGCTTTTTTGACGACATTATGGCTCAAATGGGTTTTAGTAATTGTGGAAAACTAGAAGGGGGGTTGAATAGTTTACCGGTTTTTAATTTAATTATCTTTGAAAATTTTACGTGTAATCGACAATTGCAAATAATAGACAACGAGTAAATGCAAGATAAAGTAAGAAACAATCAAACCACAACACGGATGTTTATAGTGGTTCGGCTACAAGGACTCTTTTTCCTTGCCCTACTCCACTCCCCGAGTATCCAACTCAAGAGTTTCCTTCACTAGTCAACAAGCTCCTTTCACCGGCGGAGAAAACCTTACACGTCGCTTACACAAGATTATCGACACAAAGCTAGATGTCGAGTTCATTTACAAGGGTACAACCACTCCCGTTGTATTTTAAGAACTAAAATACTAACCGATCACTACTGAATAGATACAATCAAATGAAGTATAAACTACACGAGTTTACACAATGCTAAGCTAACAAGTCTTGCAACGTTATGTTGAAACTTGTAAACTTTCGGATGAACTTGTGATCTTCTTCGCAACAAAAGAATCTCACACAAATGAAATGCTACTGAGTTAGATGAAAGAAATGAGAGTGTATATGTAAAATATGATTGTAAGTGATGAAAGACTTCTTGGATGTAGCTTGCTATTTATAGGCAAAAGCCTCAGCACTGCCACGGATCCGGCGGAACCCTTTTGAGGGTTCCGTCCGTTACGTCCCAAGGTTCCGCCATGTCTGACAGAATATCTACCAAGAAATCTTTCCATATCTAACTCAAATCTAACCAAAATATTCTCAAGATCTTCCAAAGCCAACTACAAGATTGTAGAGTGTAAATCTACACAAAATATATGTCAAGTCATATCACACAAAGATCTTTGGAAGGATTTGAGTGATGCAATGCATGATGTAAATAAAGGTTTCCATTTTTAGATATTTACTAGTATGAAAGTAAACTTGTAAAAATGTTTATGTGAAATGTAAATATAGCAAATGTGATGTTTGTTTTGAAATAAAAGTTTATATATGAAAGACTTAAACTATATTTATGTTTTGCTAAAAATAAAGTTTACACTTTGTCGTTAACAAAATTTAGCAAATATCGTAAAATATAAATAACGTTTTTAGGCGATATTTGTATTAACAATCTCCCCCTTTTTGTTGAGGACAAAACACAAATTTTATTTTCAAGAAAAAAGATAATTATAGTGTTGAGTCTTAAAATTTATATTAAACTTGTTTTATTCTAGTTTTTTAATGTATATTAGAATGGTGTGAAAAATAAAAAAATTGAGTTGAAGTTTAATATATATTCTCCCCCTCTTTGTCGAAACAAAAAGAAGAGTTGCGTAGCGGAATGATGCAAACCGATTGCTCCCCCTTGGACAATACTCCCCCTAGTTGGGGTGCGAAGTAAGAATATATGGACTTTGATCTTAAAAAAAAAAATAGTTGTCGAAAAACGACAAGTATATAATGCAGTAAAGATCATCCAACCAAAATATATATATAATCCACCATAACACAATCACAAAGAAATGAACAACCAACAATGCACAATATATAGTAGAACTAACTCCATTCCAAGTAAAATTTTACTTTGACAAAAGTCAAAGTAAAAGACAAGAAATAAAAAATCAAAGTCCTACTTCTAGAAATAAAAATGCAAAAAGAAAAAATAACTTAGAAAGAAAAATAAATCCTACATCTATAAAAGGAAAAACAAGAAAGTCCTAGAAAAAATATCCTCCTAATGGAATCTTAAGGTTGGTGAGGATGAGAAAGAACATTTAGGCGCTCGAGAATGTGTTGAAGAACGAAACGGGTTTCATCTTGAACTTGGTGAAGCATGATTTTTATGCTTTTACAAATTTTAGCCGTTCGCTCACATTGAGAGCAACCATGGTGAGGATTGGGTAGGATAGGATCATTGGTTGATGGTGGTGGTGGTGGAACATTGGTAGTTTGTTGGTTTGATGTTGGGTTAGCAATGGATGAGAGCAAAGTGGTTTGAAATTCCATTGCTTGATGGAGGTGTGTGTCTACCATGTTCTTGAAGGCATACAAGTTGTCGAGGCGATCATTGATCTCCTCGTGAGTGTTTGGAGGGTTGTTCCATAATGAAGCCTCGATTTCCTCATAAGAAGGAAAGAAAGACTCAAGGTGTTGGGATTGGGATTAAGATTGTGGTTGAGATTCTTGAGTTGGTGGTTGATCATGGTGTTGGAAGTTGGCTTCTCCATATAGAGGGCAATGGATGTCTTTGTAAATGGGGTGAAAAAACAATGGTTTGGGTTGAGATGGTTCTTGTTGTGGTGGTGGTTCTTGTTGTGGTGGTGGTTCTTGTTCAAAAGGTTCATTAGGCTCAAAAAATGCCCGTGGTTGTTGATTTGCCATTCGTTCAATGGAGCCAAACGAAGACAATGGTGGTGGATTGGTTGATCTAGGTGGAAGATCATCTAAGTCTTGTAGAAAAGGATGAGGTGATGTTGGTGGAGTGCCAAAAATTTCCATGGGTTCAAGCTTTGGTGATTTTGGTGGTGATGGAGATTTTGATGGTTAAGTTGGAGCCGGTGGTGGAGTTGGATCAATGGGTGTTTTTGTTGGTGATGGAGTAGTGATGACATTTTGAGGTCTTGGTGATGGTGTAGGAGTGACAAGGTTGAGAAAGTTTTCATCCTTGATTGGTGATGAGATGATGATGGGTGATTCATCCGAAGATGATGAGCTTAAGTTGATTGTGGTGTTGAAGCAACAAGGTTTGACACTTATTCGGGCGGTTCGCCTAATGGGTCGTGATGGTGGGGAAGAGTTGTTTGACTTTGTCATTGTCAAAGATGGTGGTTTAGAAGCTAAAGATCAGAGATGGTGATGGTGATGGTGATGGTGTGATTTGGAAGTGTCTAAGATGGTCAAATTTATAGAGTTAAAGAAATGTTGAAAGGAGTGTTTGGATTTGATGTTCTTTCATACAAAATTTGAGGGTTCGAATCATTTGGATGTTTTAAGAAGGTTGTCAAATCATTGGAAGTCAATCCAATGGAATTTGGTAGAGTAAGAAGACCAAGATATGCACTAAATGCTATGTGGTCATATCAAATTTTTGTGGTCAGAGGTACCACGGATTCCAAGGAACCAAAATGAGGGTTCCTTGCTTTATGCAGAAGGGTTCCTTGGGTTAGTTATGGTTAAATTGAATTTTTGGCGGGAAGTGGTTTCCTCTTGGTTCTAGTGGCTAAAAATGATCCTAATGTACTTACCAAATGCTAAGAAATGTGTTTCTAACTAAAAAGAATGATTTGATGTTGTGGTAATGTCGAAATTTCGAAAATTTGGAAAAGTTTCTGCAGGTACTGGCGGAACCATTCGAAAACACAGGCGGAACCCATAATTTGGGCCGTTTCCGCTGGGCCAAGTTTGGCGGTACCAAACTGGTAAACTGGCGGAACCCTTTATTTGGTTCCGTCAGTTCCGCGGGTCTGAAATCCTTAACAGTGGGCATTTTCGACGGCCTTAACGATTTTCAAATTTTCTAAAAACTCCTAAAACAAAAACTTAGTACTATATCTGATTGGGAAATGATAAAAATGCAGTTAAAAACACTCTTACTGATAGAGATTGACGGGGGGCTAGCGATTTTCACTATACTTAGTGAAAATATTGAAAATTTGACAACACCTCAAATGTTGTCCACCTGCATATCCGTTAGTTCATACATGTTCTAAACATTACCAAATAATCCTACAAGTACACAAATCCATAAAACACAATGTTAAACAACCAAATAGTTCAAAGGTCAAGTTGTGCTAAACAACCCCTTAACAAGCCTCATTGGCGATCAATCTTCTTCTTAAGCTTTCCAAGGAACCTTCCAAAGCACTTCCACAGCCCCCTCGTTTGCTTCTACTCCTCCGACTCATTTTCAATCATTGGTAGTTGTTGGAGGTACTCAATAGGTGGTAGCCTAGAGTTGGGTAAGCCGTCATCTTCACTCATAGATGATGATGATGAGGAAGTTGGAGGATGAGGGCGTTTCCCTTGAGCTTTAGAGACTCTCTTATCACTAAGTGGGACAAATGTGTGTGGAATGAGAGAGTAGTCTAGGCAAAGACCTCGTTGGGTTGGAGGAATGGGATCGAGCAAATTGTCTAAAGAGATAAGTTAAGAGCATTTCATATGGAAGAGTGGTGGTGCCTTGCACGGGTATGTCGGCCATCCTTTTGGCTATGTAGTAAGCCAAGTTGAAAGGTTGCCGAGCGGACAAAGAATAGAGCATGTAGCAAAGGCAAACAATGATATGATCCCGATTCCCTATGGTGCTTATGACATTGGCTCTAAGGAGTTCTTCCCATTTCTAGAATTGATGCTTAAGCTCATTGAGTTCCATACCATAAGGGTCCTTGTTGACCTCATTTCCGGAACAAGTTCTCCTAGTGTCGGAGGTCCTAACAAAGAGGTGATCACGAATGACATCCTTGGAGACAAAAGGAGTATCATAGGGATGAATGCGCTCAATGACCGAGTCATTGTTGTGAGTGAGTGTTTGTCCGAATAGAGACAAGTACCATGATTCGGAACACCTAGGACTTGAGCAAAGTCACTTAGAGAGATGTTGTATTGGTGACCACTAACCAAGAAGGATAAAGACATGAGACCATCATCATTGGTGTGAAGGGTGATGGAAGCATAGAACTCCAAAATGAATCTAGGACAAATGGGCTCATCAATATCTAAGAGACATTCAAAGTTGATACCGGCTAGTTCCCTACGAAGATTGGTTCCTTCTAGGAAGGATGGGTCAATGGTTCTACCCTCGTGTACATAGCGTTTTTCTAGGGCCTTAAAAACCTTGACTTGAGTGGGAGTAAGGCCTTTGGTTTTGTGGTGTTTTGATAGGTAGTGAAGGGTATCCTTGTGATCATAGTGTGTTGTGGGAGGCATGATGATTCAATGATGATTAGAGAGCAAGATGAATTGAGGAGAGACCTAATTTTCGTAGGTGGTGGTGTTGTGGAGAGAATAGTAACTGTATTTGTGTTATGGTAAAGGATAAGGAGTGTTTGGTTTAATATATAAAAAGGAAAACAATCTGCAGGGTCGGCGGATTGGACGGAACCGAAAAGGAGGTTCCACCTGTTTGGTCGAATGGTTCCGCCAGTCTTGCAGTTTACAAAGTCAAATGGATTTGTTTTGATTTTTACGATTTTATTCTAACGTTCAAAACTATAAAGTAGGTTCCATAAGTCCTAGTCCAAGTCTAAGAAGATTAAATGGTTCTCGTTTAAGAGGTTTCGTGAGAATATCGGCAATGTTGTCTTCGGAGGATACTTTTTCGATAGAGATGTTTCTTTTTTGAACATTGTCACAAAGGAAATGATGACGGATTTCAATATATTTAGTACGAGCATGTTGGACTGGATTCTTACTGAGGTCGATGGCTCCTTTGTTGTCGCAAAGAATGGAGATATCGTTTAGCTGAATTCAGTAGTCGACAAGAGCTTGCTTCATCCAAAGAGCTTGTTGACATGCTTTTCCGACAGATACGTTTTCGGATTCAGTTGTTGGGATAGCGAGAGCCGTTTTTTTCTTAGTGAACCACGAGGTGAGACAATGTCCAACAAAAGTACAAATGCCACTTGTGATTTTTCTATCGACATAGTCACCGGCATGGTCCGATTTGGCATACACTATGGTTTCTACTCCTGTTCCTTTGGCACACCATAATCCTAGGTGTGTAGTGCCTTTGACGTATCTAAATATTCGTTTAACGACTTCAAGATGGGTTGTCTTAGGATTTTCTTGAAAACGAGCACATAGACAAACACTAAACATTATGTCCAGTCTACTGGCCGTAAGGTAGAGTAGACTACCAATCATTCCTCTATATTTAGTGTTATCTACGGATTCACTTTCCTCATCCTAGGTGAGTTTTGTTTCCGAGGACATAGGTGTTTTAGTTGGCTTTGAATCTTCAAGACCAAATTTCTTAAGCATGTCTTTTATGTATTTAGATTGGTCAAAATAAAATCCCATCTTCTAATTGTTTAATTTGGAGTCCTAGGAAAAAGTTGAGTTCTCCCATCATACTCATCTCAAATTCGTCATGCATGATTTTTGAGAAATTATCACATAATTCTTGACAAGTTGATCCGAATGTGATGTCATCAACATAGATTTGGACTATGATAATATGTGAACCTTTATTCTTAGTGAAGAGAGTATTATCAACTAAGCCCATGGTGTACTTATCACTAGTACAAAAACTACATTTGGTCACACATGGACGATTTGGAACAGCCACACATTCAAATATTTGTACGGCTGAAGCTACAAAAATTGACACCAGTTACTAATTAGCCACACATGAACATATCGATTGTGTAACCATTAGAACTCTATTGCCACACAATCGACCATTACGTGACTAAAGATATTTGGTACTTTTGTTTCAGATCATTTAGCCACATATGAACTTGGAACGCGTGACAAATACATGAAACCTTGATGCCATATATGGTCACTCAAAACTTATAGTCATATTTACTTCAAATAGTATGACCAAACGTCATATATGGTCACACTAAACGTGTTGTCACACATTATTTAAGTGTAGCCAATATCAAGTACAATAATAACACAAAATACACATTTCCTTCACTTTAAACATCATAACGTTCCTTCAATTTAAACATCATATGGTCACACTTATGCACACCTTTGGTCACTTTATGGTTAGTTGTATGTGACCAAATACACCCCCAAAACACGTGCTTTGTGTGACTAAATGCTACCAAAGGCCACACAAAAACAAAGTTCATGTGACCATTGGATGATCAATAGCCACACAAGATACAAATTCCTTCACTTTAAGCATCATATGGTCACACTTATTCACACCTGTGGTCACTTTATGTTTACTTGTATGTGACTAAATACACCCCCAAAAACATGCTTTGTGTGACTAAATGCTACCAAAGGCCACACAAAAACCAAGTTCATGTGGCCATTGGATGATCAATATCCACACAAGATACACATTCCTTCACTTTATGTATCATATGGTCACACTTATTCACACCTTTGGTCACTTTATGCTTACTTGTATGTGACAAAATACACCCCCAAAAGCATCCTTTGTGTGACCAAATGTTACCAAAGGCCACACAAAAACAAAGTTCATGTGGCCATTGGATGATCATTAGCCACACAAAATACACATAAATAACAGGTCAAACATTTTTTTATATAATTAAGGTAAATTTATTAAGAAAGTGAGCCATAAAGGCAATGTTACATACATCCCTAACATAACACAAACAACTAAAACCATGGGACAATTCCCAAGCTCTTATTACATATCATGGTTCACTTGGATTTTCGTATAACAACACCTCCAATGTCGGTTCGATAGTAGTCATTTCGTGATTCATTACCCAAGTCACGTCGATCCACACGTGGCAATATGTTATCATTGTGCTGGTGAATGACTGTACTAAATTCCTCATCGACTTCGTCATACTTATCTTTGTAATTCTTGGGAGGTGTCTTAAACACAATAGACAATTTTTTATCTACCTGGTCTTGCACATAAAACACTTGTCGTGCTTGTGAGGCTAATATGAACGGATCAACCTTGTGGCCTAAATTATTCAGGTCAACCAACGTATACCCAAGAATAGTATCGCGTTTCACACCACCTCTGTGATTAACCCAATCACATTTGAAAAGAGGAATTTGCCTGTAACGGTAATCTAGTTCCCATATCTCTTGCAAAACCCCATAATAAAAGGCTTGCCTTGTGGTTGCAACTTCTTTAGATATGTGCAGATCTAATGCCTCAACACTAACCCCACTGTTCTGGTAAACTTTGCCTTCATGACATTTCGTACGAAATGTATACCCATTGATGTTATATGCATCGTATTTCACTAAGCTGGCGCGTGGTCCATATGATATCCACCTTACAGTTTCTGATACGCTTTCTTTGTCGATTTGCAACTCTCTCTCAACCTGAATTTCATTACAAGTAATTTTGTTATGATGTATATTTTGGGAAGATTAATAAAATATTCATCTTTGCACAAAAATAAAAAATAAATAAAAAATAAATAAAAAATAAAAAAAACTCAATTATAAATAACATAAGATTAATTACCTCTTTGCGTAACCACTTAGCAAAAGATTTATTGTGCTCATTCTCCAATAATGCTATTCGCATACCCGGGTTTTCTCTTTTCAAAACTTGCTTGTGTCGCCTGAAACAATGTGTTTGATTATTATATTTCATAGATCATTTTAAGTAAAGAAATAGACATGTGTTAAGTAACACTTACTCGATATACGATACAATTTCATCTGTATTCTGTAATACATACAAATGTGCTTTCTGAAAGAGTTCCGCAGAAAATTCACTTGATTTGCCAGCCGACAATGGCTTTCCTTCCTCATTTTCATTAGTTTCATGTTTATCATGTGGGATACCAATAGTTTTCATGGATTTATGATATTCGCTAAAAAACTCTATTGTTTCTTCCGCAATAGTCTCCTCTGCAATGCATCCCTCTGGTCTATTCCTATTTCTCACATGTCCTTTAATAATCTTCATACATCTTTCGAATGGATACATCCACCGAAAGCATATTGGACCACATAATTTTACCTCCCTAGTTAGGTGCACAGTCAAGTGTATCATAATATCAAAAAATGATGGGGGAAAGAACTTCTCGAGTAGGCAAAGTGTCACTACCAGTCCTGTTTGCATATTATCTAGTTCTTGCGATATTATTTCTTTCCTACATATCGATTTAAAGAAAAAGCAAAACCTGATAATGGCATATCGTGTGGGTGGGTGCATGATTGAACGTATTGCAATGGGCAGGAAATCTTGCATTAGCATGTGATAGTCATGCGATTTTAGGCCAATGAGCTTCCTATCCTTTAGGCTAACCAAACTAGAGAAATTTGAACAATAGCCCTGTGGTACCCTGATGTTCTGTAACATTTCACAAAAAATGTCTTTTTCAGCATTAGTTAATGTGTAACCTGCTGGAGGTAGTGTTGTACTGTCTTCTCCTTGCATAGCAAATAACTCTTGTTTTACCCCCAACGCAGCCAGATCCAATCGAGCATTAAGTCCATCTTTCGTTTTTCCTGGAACATGTAGCAAAGTTCCCACGAGGCTCTCAGCAACATTCTTTTCTACATGCATAAAATCAATACAATGTGGAACAGAATTATGCCTCCAGTACCGAAGTTTTCGGTACCAAATGTTGAATTTCTTCCAATACACATCGTTTTGTCCGTTTACTTGGCTTGAACTCCTCTCTTCTTCTGTTGTATTTCTTTTCTTCTTTTTAATTTTCCCACCTCCGCCTCTCGTATCTTCTTGGTTTTCTGATGCATTATTGTTTGTTCGTTTTCCTTTTCCCCACTTATTTTCAATATGTTGTACCTCGTTGTNAACAGAATTATGCCTCCAGTACCGAAGTTTTCGGTACCAAATGTTGAATTTCTTCCAATACACATCGTTTTGTCCGTTTACTTGGCTTGAACTCCTCTCTTCTTCTGTTGTATTTCTTTTCTTCTTTTTAATTTTCCCACCTCCGCCTCTCGTATCTTCTTGGTTTTCTGATGCATTATTGTTTGTTCGTTTTCCTTTTCCCCACTTATTTTCAATATGTTGTACCTCGTTGTATATTTGTTCCCCGGTCATTGGATTTGGAGCCGGGAGGAATTCTTGTTGTCCATTAAATGCCTTCCTTTGCCTTCTGAAAGGATGGTCATATGGTAGATATCGTCTGTGACCAACATAGCTTTGTTTGGATGACGCAGAAAGTCGAACACAGTTTGTATCTTTCCCACATACCACACAACCTTTGAATCCACTGTACGGGCAGCCACATAGTATACCAAGTGCAGGGTAATCATTTATTGTCCATAACACAACGACACGTAGCTTAAAGGTATCTTTTATGGATGCATCATATGTATCAACCCCTTTATCGAATAAGGTTTGCAAATCATCAACCAACGGTTCTAAAAAAACATCGATATCATTTCCCGGGTATCCCGATATTAATACCGAAAGATTGATAAACTTTCTTTTCATACACAACCATGGAGGAAGGTTGTATATGACAGTTAAAACTGGCCATACACTGTGATGCCTATTTCCCGTGTGGACGTCAACCCCATCAGTCGATATCCCTAGCCGTAAATTTCTTGGATCTTCAGCAATTTCGGGGAATTTTTCATCTATGGTACGCCATGCCTGTGAATCTGCGGGGTGACGTAACACACCATCGGTTATCCTCCGTGTCGCGTGCCATCTTAAATTTTCTGAAATACTTTCTATCTTAAATAGTTGTTTCAGTCTTGGTATAATGGGAAAGTACCACATTACCTTTGCTGGAATGTTTTCGTACACTTTATGTGTCTTATTACCCACCTTCCATCTTGATATCCCACAAGTTCGACACGCAGTCAAATCCTTGTCACTCTCCTTCCAGTAAAGCATGCAGTTGTTGATACATACATGTATTTTTTTGTATCCTGAACCCATCAACTTCATAACTTTTTTGGCTTGATAAGTTTTTTCCACCATTTCGTTACCAGCAGGTAGCATCTTTTTTATCAATCCTAGTAATTCAGTAAAGAACTTATCAGAACATCCGTACTTACCCTTCAAGTTGAGTAGTTTAACTATTGCAGACATCTTTGTGAAGTCGGGACATCCTTCGTAAAGAGGCTTCTCTGCATCTAATAATAGTTCTTGAAACTTGAAAAGGTCATCCTCAGATTCAAAATTATCTTTTGTAGCATTAACCATATCTACCATTGCTGGGCCATCTGTTGGAATATCTGAAGCAAAATCCGTGTCGTCAACAAACTCCGTTGTAGCGTTAATAGGTTTTGGGGCACTTATTGATGGCTCATCCTTCTCTCCATGTTTGGTCCAATTTATGTAGCTTAGATCAATCCCAGCTGAATAAATGGAACTCCACTTCCTCCACTGTATGCGGTATGCGGTTTAAACAATTTGTACACGGACGTGGCAGTAAAAGACGAAGTTTATTAACTCGTGGTTCGTTTTTCCCCATCTTATGCAAGTTTTCTACTGCATAATCAATAAACGCCTGTACTCCATCAACATATGATTTGCTGGTCCTTTTAGTTAACATCCAAGACTTGTCCATGTATAAATGTAGTCCCTAGGAAAGGTACAAAAAAACAGTCCAAGTTATTGAAGATTATAGAAAACAACGTCAAACTGCAATTGATTTGAGCTTAAAAGTTTAAAAGACAGTCCAAGTAATGAGGATAACTAAAATATGGAATGTGGTATTGAATTATGCTAGTAATTCAATCAAGTATAATGAAACAGTTCCTAAAGGGGTGTTTGGGTCAAGGAGGAATAACCAATTAGGTAGGTAAATTCTTGTTCCATGTTCATGTAATAGGCTTAACAGGGTGACTTATATTTTTAAAACCAATTAACTATCTACAATTACCAAGAAAGTGACATATATTTACAAGAGGTTATAGTAAACAAATGATCAATTACCTAATAGGCTTAACAGGGTGACTTAATTATATATTTTGTTAGAACGATGTGTACAAAAGGAACATAACAATACTTACCAGTGATGACGGGAGTGGTGGTGATCACGGGAGAGTTGTGGTGGTGATCACTGGATTTTGTGTTGATATGATAGGGAGTTTTGGCAGTATGAGTTTTTAATTTTGTTGATTAGGTTGGAATGGGATTGATGCAAAGTTTGGGAGGATACATTCAATTAGGCAAGTTTTTTTTTCGAATTTACAAAATATTTGGCGAAAATATTAGAGGGAAAGATGCTTATAATTTTCAAAAATAAAAGAAAAAAGGGATGCTGGGATATCAAGGCGAACCATAGGCTCGAACCCAAGACCTCACCAGCATCAACCTTTTGAAAGCCTCAACACACCACACCCTACCACTTGCCCTTGGGACTTCTTCGTTTATAGTTTTACAAAGTGTTTTATTTAACCAAACATTTTAGCTTATTTCTCCTTTTAAGCTTATAACAGCTTTCCCTTGATTTGCCAGCTTGTTGTGACCAAACATTTTAGCTTGTTTTAGCTTATTTCTCCTTTTAAGCTTATAACAGCTTTCCCTTGATTTGCCAGCTTGTTTTGACCAAACATTTTAGCTTGTTTTGAGATAACCTCTTGTGAATTATGTACACCGTACGAGTCTTATAAGCTAATGCATATCAAACAAATAAGTACACCATATGTAAGCTACATATACTTTAACAAGATTGCGTAAAACATAATACATTACAATTGATAATATGTTGAAAGTAACTAATATTTGATTAATAAGATTAGTAGTTCCTGCTAAAGTACCAAATACAAAAGGAAAAATGGCATCACACTTCCTCAACAATACCATTCAGGAGGATGAGACCCAAAGAAATAAAATTTGCTTCACATTGTGCTTACAACCGAACCAAGAAAGATACAAATACCAAATCCTAAAACATTGTATCAAGAACAATTAAAGAGACCAACTGAACTACTAAAGGGGGTACCCAAAAAAGAGACCAACTGAACTACTTCTAATGATGCATAAATTTAAAGCTTGGCAGCAACTTAGCAAAGATGAAATACCGGATACATAGAGTCTTGAGCATCACCAGCATTGACATCTTCGTTCATATGCATAAACTTGAACCTTATCATTTTGTCAGACGCGAAAGAGCATTGTCGAGAAAAATTCATCCACCTTCCAAAAACATACACAGGATAGGTTCTCTCCGGATCCTCATCATGGAACTCCATCGTCATAGTCATATAACATTCAACATCACGATGTTTCATAAGCACCTTACGGTATGTGTGCATAGGATGGTTAAAGAGGAATTCTGCTGGGATTTCCTGCAATTGTTTGTAGTAAGTATCTATATAAATTTGCTAAACAAATGTAAACAATAGTTACGAATGCATATATACGTACAAGTTTATGAATCGCTTGAATTGCTGACAATCTTTTATAGAATGAACGACCTTCACCAAAGTGGTCTCGATGTGAAGGCCATTGGCAAATATGTTTCATTCGCTTGTCATCTACAAAGAATTGTTTATAATTTTAATCAAACACTGACAATTATAATTTGAAGTATGAAACTATATCAGTACTTTTTACTTGTTTCGGTAAGTAACAAACCAGGCTGAATCATGAGCAAATTGGTGGCACCAAGAAAATGCCCGTCTGTAACTATACTACCATCAATGCTGAAGCCGGTTAGCAATAACTTTGTAGCGTGTTTTCTTGTGAAAATTAGAATCATTCCAGCTTTTAAACCCATTTGCTCTTCAATGTTGTTCCAGTCTTCCTTGTCCAATTCATACACATCCTACCCGTTTGCTCCTCCCGCTTGAACAGTATTCACTTTCACATCAAATTTTAACCCGTCTCCCTTTATTCTTATTTGGTGTGCATAACCTATTCCATTCAAGAATGCAGCAAGTAGTGTCTGCAAATAATTTTTAATACTAACCTTAGAACTACATAAAAATTAAACATTCTTTGACTTATGAAATCACACATTTGACGTAAGATTATTAATTGTCAATATCTAATACCTGGCACAAATCATAGAAGTGAAAAACACAAGACTGGAACCTTGAAAACCGACCGGCGTTCATGTTGTGCCCACCAAATTCAGTTCCATCTTTGTTGTATCCTGTCACATAGAAGCAGTCGTCTCCTTCCTCCACAAAATGCAATATGTTTACATCCCGGTTAAGGTTTCCCAAAGCGAATTCCCTCCATCTTTCACCGCTTACCACCAAGGGGCCATTTGTTTCAGTCAATACTTTGACTCTGAAACGAACCCTTTGTGCATTTGTAATGTAGATATCACTCCTGCCATTGTAACACTTTTCCACGTATGCATACGGTAGTTCCTGCAAGCATTTCAATTTAATGACTTTGACATTCATTAAATGAACACTTATGGTATATAGTATCATGAAGGCCTATGTATGCGAATACCTGCGAGTCCGGATACGTGTTTGGGTTTAACCTAACAAAAAATTCAAAAGCCATCTTTCTACACAAAAACAGAGCATATGTTAAGGCAATACTTGGTTTATACTATAAAATTCAAATGCATATTAACTCTTTATGTATCAGCAAGAAATAATTACGCCTGGTTCTAATTTGTTAATAAGTGGCAACCTATACATTTTCATCATCACTCGCTAACGAACATTTGCTAATGAAACTCAAATGGATCAACACACAAAGACTTTAACATTCTACCTTTAAAGTAATACTATTATGCCACAACTTCAACCCATTCACTATATAAATATCCCCTAAAGAAATAATTACGCCGGGTTCTAATTTGTTGATAAGTGGCAACCTATACATTCCCATACCAACATTGCTTATTAACTGGTTTCCATAGGCAAACCTACTTGCAAGTTCTTATCATTAAAATATTGTTTCAAACCATTTCACACAAATGAGTTTAAACTACAATATCATTAATACATTAGTCAATCATATCAATACATATAATGTAAAGTCATGGACAAATCATTAACATTGTTGGTATAAAATATTTCAAACCGGGTTATACCTAATATAATGCAGATCATAAATGAACAAGATGCAAAAAAAAGGGAAATAAAAAAAATAAGTTTGATGTTGAAAAGCTAAAGAACCGAACCTGTTGTAGTTGATAGAATTTGGAGAGGAGGGTTTGGTAACTGATTGTGGTAATCGTGTGTGTGTTTGGATGTGTTTTTTTTTTCTCAGGGAAGGAGCGAAAATTGTGGTTAATTACCAAAAAAAGTGGGATTTATTTTGAATGGATATTAAGTGAGATTTGGTTACACAAAAACAAAGTGGTATATTTAATTTTTTTTATAATTTTTTTAAATGAAAACAAAAAGTAGTAAAAAAAATGGTATATTTTTTATTTTGTTCAAAATAAAAACATGTTTGGTTCTGATAAACAGGTTTAGGTTAAAAACAAGTCAACCCTTCTAAACCGTTTAATAAACGGATCATGTTTGGGTTGAGTATGTATTAAACAGGTAAACACGTGAATCAGTTTAAGTATATAAGCCACTACATTAAAGTATGCACCGCTTGACCTATTTACTTAATAAGGTTAAACGGGTCACAAATGGATTACACATGTTATGCATGGCGGCTAGGTAAGGGTTGACTTTCTCAAGACGATTAATAAATGATTCAGTTCGTTTACAGCCCTACTTACGACATTCTAAACTTTATATAGTTATTGCAAATTTCAAATTAGTATTTCCCGGCCTTTTAGAATCCCGTAACTAGGGATGTAAACAAACTGAACGTTCAGTGAATATTTCATGAATCGTTCAGTAAAAGTTCGTTTATGTTGTTTATTTATTAAGTGAACGAACAATGAATCGTTCGGTAAATGACCTACCACGTTAATTAGCCATTATCACCGGTCATGCATGGGTTATATTGCCTTGGTAGGTGTATAGTTAAAGTGTGAAGGTTATAGGAAGTGTATTAAAGTTATTAAAGGTGGGCACGTTAATTTTCACATTTGAGGAGGGCATAAAATCAGTGACTCATATATATAATTAATCTGAACATTGTGTGAAACTGTCTTGGGGTGTCTGTAGGTTATATGATACGTTTAAGTCAATGTTTACATGTTGTCATTCGTGTTACACGTTATCGCCCATTTTTTCATGGTTTAGTCCGTTTATACACGGTTTTGTTTGTTTTTTTGTCATTTTTCATCTGTTTTGATACGTTTTCGTCCGTTTTCGTACGTCTTTGTCCTTCTAAGTCGGTTTTTATACATTTTCGTCTGTGTTTACATGTTTTCGTCCGTGTTTACACGTCTCACCAGTTTAGTCATGTTTTAGTCCGTTTCTAAGGGGTTTTGTCCGTTTTCGTTGGGTTTTGTCATTTTTCATCTGTTTTTATACATTTTCGTCCGTTTTAGAACGTCTTTGTCCTTCTTAGTCGGTTTTTATACATTTTCGTCTGTGTTTACATGTTTTTTTTTGGTAAAAGGTCAACGACCCGGTAAATATATTACTCCAAGAATCATTTTCGTCTGTGTTTACATGTTTCCGTCCGTGTTTACACGTTCTCACCCGTTTAGTCATGTTTTAGTCCGTTTCTAAGGGGTTTTGTCCGTTTTCATTGGGTTTTGTCATTTTTCGTCTGTTTTGATACGTTTTCTTCAGTTTTCATACGTCTTTGTCCTTTTTACACGTTTTCATCAGTTTCTATACGTTTTCATCCATGTTTACGTGTTTTCGTCCGTTTTTACACGTTCTCGCCAGTTTTTTTATGTTTAGACCGTTTCTACAGGTTTTTGTCCGTTTTCGCCAGTTTATAGCCGTTTCCAACTATTTTACACGTTTTCCTCCGTTTTCATACGTTTATGTCTGTTTTACACATTATCGTACATTTTATTACGTTTCATACCTTTTGTTATTTGCTTACACGTTTTCTACCGGTTTAGTCCATTTTTGGCCGTTTACGTCTGTTTTTGTCCGTTTACGTCTGTTTTTATATGTCTTTACACATTTTTGTGTTTAATGATCCGAATAAAATTATAGCCCATTTAATGAATCGAACAACCCGATAACCGAACCGATCAACACCCCTAATTTATAGTGATAGTTTAAAAGAAGGAGGACTTAGTTTGCCATTTCTTATAGTTTTAACGTTTTCATAATTTCATCATCT
The DNA here is from genome assembly GCA_014162995.1 of Artemisia annua. Lineage (NCBI taxonomy): Eukaryota > Viridiplantae > Streptophyta > Magnoliopsida > Asterales > Asteraceae > Artemisia > Artemisia annua. The sequence continues at coordinate 23,951 of LBNU01004457.1, read as the reverse complement.
CTAGTTCTACGTATCCCCTCGATTTTATGACAAACCGCCGCCTGTAAACCAAACGTCATGATGGTTCCCTATGGTTTTAATTATACCTCTGTTCACAACACGCTTCTCCACCACATAAATCCCCTCTATAAATCACTCTTACCCCATCTCCATCCATATCAGTCTTCTTCTACAATTTTTATAAAAAATCCGATCATTCCCTATTTTTCACAATCACTTTATCAATGGCAGCACCAAACGGTCCCAACCAACTTGCAACTCGTGTGATTGACGACCTCATTGCTTTTAGTGGGGAGACTGAAGTGGATGGGTATATGAGTTTCTTCAAACAACAACAAATATCCAACCTCCGTGGCTTTATCAATAGGATGCACGAAGAGGCCACCACTGCAAGGAATGAGATTGGCCAAATCACTGCCCTAATTGCTGAGATGGAAGCCATTGGAGCTGAGGAGCATCATGACCATTTGATTGATCTCAGGGCTGACAGGGAGGCTACGAGGACCAAGCTGGAGGGGCTGGAAGCACTCATCAAGGATGCTGGGGAGCAAGTGGAGATCAAGGAGGAGGAGGTTGAACAGTTGAATGGTTGAAGGGTTGGCTGGGTATGGATGTGGTGGTCTCTTTTGCTAAGTTTCATCTTTTAGGTTACGTATTTTGTCTTGTTTGTGTAAATCTATGAATTATGAACAATGTGGAATATTGTGATGGTATCTAATTAATCGTCAAGTCTGAAAAATGTATGCAACATCTTTTAATCAGTTATCTTTTTTATGTTAATGAAAAGTTATGGTTAAAAATATCTAAAATCTTAGAGGTTTGTTATTGTGACAACTGGTAAATTTGGGTGACTTTTAAAAACTTCCGCATTACTATTTTTTATAAACCCGAGTATTGAAGTAAAATGATTTTGAGGAATTTGGATTGGAAAGTTGAATATATATCAAACGTTTATCGTTTTGAGTAATAATTAGGCTATTTGAGTACTTCGCGTTAGACACTATTTGACTTTGGCACTAGAAATCCTAATGAAACGTATTTTTGGACCAGTAACGATTGAGAATCTTTTGACATAAAAATTCACTTAGTTTACCCGAGTCGTAAAAATATGTTTTTAATTGGGTCTATTATTTAAAAGAACTTTTGGAAATATATTGGGGAATTTATTGTAAAATACGTGGTGTGTACTTAAAAACGAATTTGGTGGCTACCGGCTAGACTTATGAACTCAAAAATGTGTTTTGGGGTAAGTTTGAGAAAAATAAAAGTTTTGGGCTCCCTAGTTCAACTAAACTCTAAAAACTAATAACTAAGGGGACCATTTTTGCCAAAAGCTTAAACTTACAACAACATAAACACCCTTATCCCATTTTTCACCCAAAAACAAACCCTAATACCCTCTTCTTCTTCTTCTTGCGCCGGCCACACACCAAACACACACACACATCCATTTTTTTTATAAACCAAGTTCAAAAACATAATCCCCATCCATTTCCAATCATCCCTATATAATTTTTATACATCAAAACGACCCAAAAACGTGAAACCCATTTAAATTCATGGGGTTTGTTATTGTGTTCATCATTTTTGTTGTTGAAATCTTGTTTGGTTTGAAGAAAAGGTAAAGTGGTAAGTATTTCTTGAAGGTTTGACTTTGTTACAAGTCAAACCCACGAATTCTTGTAAAGTTTGGGTAAAACTAAGTGGGTTTTGATGTTTTAATACGTTTTGGTTAATAAAAACATAAGAGAAACAAGTTTGGTATCGTTTAGAAGTGATTTGGATTCGGATTCGTGGTCAAATCGTGGGTTTGACCCACGACCCACCCATGTTTTTGGTGTTTTGACCCATTTTGATGATATTGTTTGTTGTAGTATGTTCCTAGCATGATTTGGTAATGATTTGGT
>LBNU01004454.1:14333-41364 GCA_014162995.1 Artemisia annua | reverse complement strand
AAAAAGATTCTTCCTCCACCCTTAGACCTAGATTAGAGTAGCTTTTAGCCTAACGAACACTATTCCCTGTGAGAGAACGATCAATCCCCCGGTACTTGCCACTACACTATACTACATCGGTCAGGTACACTGCCTGGTGGGGATTGCAAGCTTCTCGAGAACCCTCGAGAGGTAAAACGTAGTGCGTGTTGCAATCCACGCGCATCAGTGTATAACGATCTCTCATCAGGAGAAAACTTTGATGTTTTTGTGGAGTTATAAGAGAATGATGAAAGAATGGGAATTAGGCCAGAAGCCTTTAACAATGATGTGAATTTTATGGATACGGTTCCCCGGCAGAAGAATGATGGGAACAGGATCATAAAACTAACCCAACCTAAATTCCTTGAGGCAAGCACGAGGATTCACCATCGCAACCCCCACAATCTAAAACTTACTTGTAAAATCGGGTTCGTGGATTTTCATGCTTACGTTAACACAAGTTCACCGGTAAATATTATGTCTAAGGAATGTTAAAATAAAGTTATGAAGGAGTTGGAATATAAGGGAAATAACTTCCTTGGAATGGCTAGTAATTAATGTTCGCGTATTTGTTGGAATCTACACATTTCTAGTAGATTTTATGATATTTGATAACGTGAGTGAGGTTGTAGAGAATGACCTAGCTGGTGTAATTCTAGGAAACCCATTCAAAACAATATGCAGATTAGAGGAGAATGCTATTGAAGGGGTAGTTTGGCTAAAAAAATAGAAACGACAAAACCATTTTCAGAATGCCAAGATTATTCCCAAAAAAATCAAACATCCCACGAATCCCTTTGAAGGGATTCGTACTTCATAAAAAAGGGATTCATCCCAATCAAATCTACAAAATGTCAACTATTTTGATGTGACTAAATAAAAAAGTCAACTTCTAATTTGGTGAGATTTGATGTGACTAAACACAAAAGTCAACTTCTAGATTTTGTAAGATTTGATGTGACTAGACACAAGAGTCAACTTCTAGATTTAGTTAGATTTGATGTGACTAGACACAAAAGTCAACTTATAGATTTGGTAAGATTTGATGTGACTAGACACAAATATCAACTTCTAAATTTTGTAAGATATGATGTGACTAAACACAAAAGTCAACTTCTTGATTTTGTAAGATTTGATATAACTAAACACAAAGGCGAAGTTCTAGATTTGGAAAGATTTCCTTTCTAGATAATCAAGTCTTTTGATGTAACCAATATTTGATTTTATAAAATGCAAATGTATTTGTAAAAATAAAATATATTTTTAACAAATGTGTACCTAGACCTTGTTTAGTCACTTGCTAAAATGAAAAGTGTAAGTAAACTTGGTTACTTAGTAAAATAAAATGTGCAAGTAACTTTGTTTAATTACTAAAATGAAATGTGTAAGTGTACCATATTTGGTTACTTACTAAAATGTGTAAGTAAGCTTATTTGGTTACTAGCAAAAATAAATTGTTAAATGTACAAGTGACTTGTTTAAAGCAAGATGTGTAGTCACTTGAATAAAATGTGTAGTTACTTGTGTAAGTAACTTTCAAAAAATATGTAGACTCAAGTGTGTAAGTGGACTTTTGATGCTAAAGTGTATTAGCTAGTTTAAACAAACTAATGCAAAATGTATGACTTTACTCTAAAATGTATTTTAAATATTCTCAAGAGTTTGTTAAATGGTTTGACAATAATGCAGCATAACAAACATGTTCGAACCTGTGTTGAAGCATGAGAGATGTTGATGAACGTATGCTTTGATTATTTTTTGTCACGAGTAATTTGCACATTTTACGTTATGTAATACAAGTCACATGTTTGTCATCACCAAAAGATAAGAGACTGTATAGATTAAATATCATAATATTTGTACTAACATGCCTCATTTGATGAGGCTCGAATATGTAAAGAATCAAAAAAGTTGGATCAACTTGCCATGGCTGCAAACATAGTAAGTTGCCATGCCAAGATGCGGATAATCTCAACTTTCCTCAATTTTAATCAGACACATTCAAATCAATCATCATAGTCTCCTATAATTTCGACTATGTAGTAAAAGAATCCAATCATAGGAATTAAAAAATGCCTCATTTGATGAGGCTCAAATCTGCAAAGAATAAAAAAAAAATCGGATCAATCTGCCATTGCTGCAAACATTTTAAGTTGCCCTACAAAGATTCGAATAATCTCAACTTTCCTCGATTCTATTTAAACACATGCAAATCAATCATCATAGCCTCTTATAATTTTGAATATCACCTAAAATAACTTAATCTGTAGTAAAAGAATCTAATCATCACATAGGACGAAAAGTGCTTGATCATGTTTAAAAACATTTAAATGACCACTAACCCTCATGTCTTTCTTTAACCTTTTTTGTTAAGTGCGAGACATAAACCAACATCCACATACTCAGTTTGAGGGGGGGGGAGGCCGGACCTAGGGGTTAAATGGGGACAGTAATTTGAATTTGTATTTAAACTTTTGTGTATTATGTATTATTTAGTTAGTTAAGTGTATACTATAAAAGGTGTAAGCGTTAAATTAAAACGTAAGCTTGAGAAAATGTTTACTTCTCTAACCCTAATTACATAAAGTTGACACAAGTAATATACTAACAAACTAAAAAGTGCAAAAAAGAAAATATCAGACAAACTAATCACACTTCATAATTGATCTTCGTAGATTACAAAAATATCAAACAAACTAAAAACAAATGCTTTACTAGCCAACTTACTGTCGGATGTTTCAAGAACTTGATGAAGCACTTTAATCCTACACCTCAAAATGAAATTACATGAAGATGACTTACCTAATTCACTAACAGACTAAAAGTGGCAACAAATAAAACATCAAAAAATTGAAGTACACTGCATAATTACTTCTTCCAAATCACATCTACATCAACCAAACCAAAAACAAACTTTTTACCAACCAAACGTACCCATGTGCACCCACAGTATTTCCCTCACTATATATTCGGAAGGTTGTAACCAGGATAAGTAGAGATCTTAAACAAACACATAAAGTAATACTTAGTATTATAGTTGATAGGATCCTCCTCTCCTAGGAACGAATAAAGCAAAGCTAGATGCCTCTTGTCGTTCTAATACGAGTGCTACATTTGTGATCAACCAGAATAGTTTACCGTGAGCTATTCCATGTAAATCTTTGAATCATTTTAATAATATTTATAAAGGGTGAAATGTAAAAATGGTGTTATTGTGGCTAAGGATGACAAAAAAAAATCAAACCCAACGGGGAAACCCGAACTTTTTGGGGCGGGGTGGGGCAGGCTTATCGTGTTTTGGGGCCTTGACGGGGATTCTTATTGGCTTTGGGGCATGGACGGGGCACACCATCCCCGCCCCGCCCCGCCTTGAAATATATTTATACATATACATATATGCATATATATAAAATATTGTGTTAGTATTTACGTGCTGAAAATATAATTATCTAATTTTTGTTAGTTTTTATCTTTGTAGTATTTCAAATTGTGATGAATGAATCTTGTTTTATATCATAATATTCTTAAAAAGTTGTGAATCATTCCAATGCTTAATTTACTATTAATGGGTTCTCAATTCTTTAAGTTTTTTCATAAAATCATATTGTTAATAGTGTTAAAATATGCGTAAACGAGGAACGACACAAGTATAATGGAGCATCACGCTCAAAAAGACAACTCGATAAGACCCCAATGTGGAATGGAGAATGAGGCGGGTTTGGGGGAGCATATTGCCCCAATGGGGCGCCCAATAAGATCCCCAATGGGAACTGGGGCAGGTTTGGGGATGATTTTTGTAATCGGGTTTGGGGACGGGATAGTCGCCCCGCCCCAAACCCGCCCCATTGCCATTCCTAATTGTGACTTTGGATCAACTTGTTGTTATTCTTATTATTAGGAGTAAGGTATTGTCACTTGCTCAAACTGCGTGGACCAACATTCCTTTTTCGGCAAAGCATTATAAATCATCATTTTAGCCTCATTATTTTTTGCTAGTTTCTTTTTAAGGTTGTCACTTTGTTTATCATAAGGAACTATTTCATCCTTTTTAGTATCCAGATTTCTTTCAATCAGTTTAAAGTCACCCTCGGTAATGACATGCCAAAGATCAATATATTTTGATTTCATATACTTTTCGAATCTTGTTTTTCAATAGATAAAACAATCAATTTCAAAAAGTGGTGGTCTTTGCATAAATTGACCTTCTTGATATTTGTCGAAATCCATTGATCGATTCAAGTTTTAAAATACAATATATTTTAAAATTCTTGGTTAACGAAGCTCTGATACCAATTGTGAAAAACTAGAAGGGGGGTTGAATAGTTTTACCATTTTTAAGTCATTATAATTACTATTTTTGAAAAGCTTTGGTTCGAGTTTCGGTGAAATCAATCAATTACAATATGAACATAATTACAATATTAATGTAAACTAACTACGAGATATCAAAAGATGAGAGATGGAAATATCAAACCAAAACACCAAGATTTACAGTGGTTCGATAACGAAGCTCCTATTTGCCCTATTCCACTCCCCGAGTACCCAACTCGAGAGTCCTAAGCACTATGTTAACAAACTCCCTTCAGGCGGAGAAAACCATACAACGTCACTTATCACAATTTCCAACACTAAGTTAAATTTCGAGTACTAATATAGCTAGTACCAATCTCACTCACGATCTACCCGATCTTCTCACAAATGAGATCTACTCAATCTTCACAAGATCTAACCGATCTACACTCGATCTACCCGATCTACACACTATCAACACAAGCTACACAAGATCTACCCAATCTCTACACGATCACAACGATCCACACAATCTAACTAAATATAATGACAAACAACTTGATGTATAAAAATATACAACAAGTATGTTACGAGTGCACTAAACTAATAATACAACACTTTTTATCTTCTTGATACGGTGCGTTCTTCTCTTGCACTAGTAGAGGAATGAAGGTGATCACTTGTTTGGATAATTGGATCACTCTTAAACAAAAACGAACTAACTAAATGATCAAAGAGTCAAGATTAGAAAGGATGGATTTAACTCAGAAAGTTTTTTTGTGAAAATTAGTGTTTTAGAACTATAAAATGATATAGTATTTATAGGCAAAGAAAAAAAAAACTAGCAGTTACAGGCCACATTACCGTTAAACCTCGGATGGTACCGTTAAATTTAACGGTACCGGCCGCTTTAGCGGTACCGTTCCAGACAAGAACACTCCTATTTTTGTTTTAGCGGTGAAGGTTTATTTGGGGAAGTTTGGAGCTGTTTTGGGGGGAAATAGATGTTGCAATTTATAAACTTATTTTTCCAAATAATTCAAAAATAATTTGTAAAATGTATTTTTGGAAAAATGTTTTGTCACATTAAAAATGTAACGTCTTTGAACAAAAAATTATTCTTTTGATCATTTGTCAAATGGTAAAGTTGTTTGTTCTTACCTCGAGTGATTTACGTCGAAATGGAATATTACGACTAAAAGCTTGTTTACGTTAATTTTGACGTAAGACGGTTATAAATTTTGTTATTATCAAAACGTAGAGATGTCAAAAAAAATATAAATAATGTTTTTACACATATAACCCCTCCTCCTCGACCGCACGCGGTCCTTTGTTTTTGGTTGTGGTTTGGTGGTACAGACAACCAAACACTTTGCACCAAAAAGTCATCCCCGACAGCTAAAATTTATTCCCAATGACTAGTTTTGGAAATTATATATAAAAAATATTTTGAATTTAATTATCTTATTTACCTATAAATACCCCCATATTCTATCATTTTATTCACAACTTCTTATTCTATCTTGCACTTTATACTTTACAACTTTTCATTCTATCTTTATATAACATGACTTAAAACCCTCCAACGAATAAAATCCCAAAACAACGTCGACAATCAAACGTCCAAACACCCTTTATCAATCACCACCAGTTAATTTTCGAGCCCTAACTCTTTTTTTACGAAACACAACCACAATACCACAAACCCACCATTTGTACCACCACAACAAGAACAACAACAACAACCTATGTATCAATCACAAATATATCAACCGCAACAACCTTTGTATCAACCACAATGCTAACTCACCACAAATGTACCACAATTCTTGATGACATCAAATAAGTACGTTATATTGTCATCATTTATCCTATTTATTTGACTTGTTTTATTATATTATCTATGAGAATTGATACTTAATCATTTACTTTAGTAATTCTCAGGTAAAAACAAACACTTGGTGAAAGTTAATGATTTTGGACGAAATATGGAGCAAAATGATCAAGATGGAAAAAGTCTATTGATGCGCGTGGATTGCAACACGCACTACACACCACCACCACCAGCCACCACCACCTTGGAGGTTAATGTGTTTTTCTTAAACCAAGCACCATCAAAGATAATGATAATCTCCATTCCATTCCTTTGCATTCCCTTTGCCTTTCCCTTTCCCATTCCCCATTTTAAACCAAGCGCACCCTAAATAATGTCATACAGATTTAACTATAAAATTAGTCATCTTTTTAGTTCTCTCAAATTGGATAACATGACTTACCATATCCAAACAAATTTAAAAGATCTCAAGTAGTAAATAAAAGGATGGTTCGGATCAAAAGAGTTTAACTAGTTTTGAATAGGGTTGGCAATTTCTGACCCAACACGAAACCCGACCTGAAACCGACAAGAAAATTAACAGGTTCGGGTTGAGCTAAATAGATTTCGGATCAGGTTTGGGTCGACATATCTAACCCGTTTATTTCAGGTTCGGGTTGGGAATAAAATAAACGGGTCGACCCGCCAACCCGTTTAAGATTTTTTTTTCTTAAATTATAAATTATTTATATTTAATTATACGGGTTAAATGGGTTAAAAGGTCGACCCGCTAACCCGTTTAACCTGTTTAACTCGTATAATGTGCTAACTTTTGTATATACAACGGGTTAAATGGGTCAACCCAAAACCATTTAGCATATTCAACTCGTGTAACCTATTTAACCCGTCAACCCAAGTATATATACGGGTTAAATGGGTCAGGCTCGGGTTACGTGTAAACAGGTTAGGGTTGACGTAGTTGACCCGATGATTTAAATGGGTCAGGTTCGGGTTGGGGTTTTCTGACCCGCCAACCTGACAACCCGAACCCGCCAACCCGAATTGCCACCCCTAGTTTTGAAATCTCATTAGTTCATGTTACAACTAGGGTTGTAAACAAACCGGTTGAACACGGACGGAGCATTGTTCATCCTCATTCGTTTAATTTAACCGGACAAATAACGAACACGATCATTTTAAATGAATAAATGTCGTTGTTTATGCTCGTTTACGAAGAAAATAAGGTTGTTCATGTCCGTTTATGTTTGTTCATTAAGACAGTAAACGAACATAAATGAACATAAGAGAACAAACATAATTGAACATAGAATTATAAACATAAATCTACAAAAAAATATACGTAATATTGTGTTTTTATTAGTATTGTTTTGTTTAAATTAACTAGTTTGAAAGTATATACTACCTCCGTCCCAAAATTATTGTCCCCTATTGACTTTTTCGGTCTTTCTTTATCAACTTTGACTATAAATATTTTTGTTTGTGTTATATAATTTTTGATAAAAATTATACCAAATGAAAATACATTTAAAACTCAATCCGTTCATATATTTTGTATCAACTATTATATAATATAAACAAAAATATTTAATGTCAAAGTTGAAAAGTAAAGACCGAAAAAGTCAAAAGGGGACAATAATTTTGGAACGGAGGGAGTAATATTATAATAAAAAGATATGATAGACGAATAAACAAATAAATGAATATAAACGAACACATAATCAGACGTTCACGACATAAATGAACGAACAAGACTTTTGTTCATGTTTGTCCATTTACTAAACAAACGTAAAATATTATTTGTGTTTGATATTTAATAAATAAATGAATATAAACAAATTTTTTACTAAATGATTTATAAAACATTAACCGAACATTCGATTCGTTTACTGTGCTAGTTCCAACCCAATGAACATATTGGCTTAGGATAGAGAGTAAAAGACACGCAGATGACACACGCGTGGGCCGTCGGTGAACTAGACAAAAGTGCAGTTTACAGTATATAAGAAGATGCCTTTACACCTGGAAATCGGTCCCCATAGGAGTATTGTACAACCATTAATACATAGTTTACAGCTTTTTGATCTTATCCGAAAAGGGAATTTTAAATTGAGGCAACGGTTCACGAATCATTTGAAAGTATATGCTTAAATTACAAATTGAGTCGACATGTGTTATTTAGAGGACAAGGTGTAGATGGCAAGGTTTGCTTCTTTATTCGGGCGTCACATATGCCACATCATCCAAACACATTTTCACAACTAACCCCTCCTCACTAAACAAATAACCTCACCCTCTTTTTTGAGCCCCACCACTTACACCTTTATTTTTTTATTCATTTTTTAATCAAATTAAATTTATTTCATTCAAAACAAAAATAACTAAAATTAAAAATGTTAGTAATTTGAGGAAAAAAAAATTGTAAATATTGATAAGAAAACCACAAGGACCAAAACTGCAAATAAACAAAACCACAAGGACCAAAACAACAAAAACACACTTTTTTTTTTGGAACAGATGTCTTCTTCTTCGATCACAAAACACACACTAAAAACACACACTAAACCTGCAAAATGCAAAATGCAAACACAAGTTTAGAAAGGAAGTAAATAAAAGTTTAGAAAACAAATAAACGTACACCTTTTGCTGCCATTTTGTCAAAATATATCCTCGTTGTGGCCACGAACTCCTTCCCAACGGCGAGCCTTGTTGGTGTGGCGGCGAGCTCGGCGAAACATCCATGTAGGACGACGAGTATGGACGACAAGCCCACACCTTGTGCTTTTAGTTACACCAAAATATGCGTAAATATCTTACCGACTCGTCTATAAGTAGGGTTGGCAAAGAACTTAAGACTCCTTGACTAACTCGGAATTCGACTAGATTAGAACTTGAATCATCGTGTGAATTTCAAGCTTCGTTGAGATAGATCTAACTTAAATTTAGGCAAGCCCGTCTATAATCAGTGTGAATGATAATACGCAGTATATAATTAATTGCAGCTAAAGGACTCATTGTTACACAAATCAGTAAAACACATATTTACAAGTGTAGGAAAAAATAAAAATTCTATGACTTGTCAATAATTTCTCTATCTCTAAGACCACTCGTAATGGCGTCCCAATCGAGGGTCGGTCGAGCGTTTCAACTGCGTCTCCTCCCTACGACAACCCTTACAAATGCGTCCCCCTTATTTTGGCTTGGTTGGGTCGTCCAGGGAAATCTCTTTCTACCGGGAGTTCAAAAAGATTTTTGTATGACAAGCATATAAGTCCTAAAATATTGGAATAATTTGGAATGGATTTGACTAAAAAAATTGGACCAGTAATTAATATCTCAATAATTAGCAGTTCCTATTCTAATCAATATGAAATAGACTTTTAATCTTATAAACCGATCTAATGGAATGCAAAGTTTGTGCGTGTGAGCTTTTTTAATTATTTTTTTGGTATGTTTTCTGTCGTGACCTGGGTCGTTTTGTTACTGTCATTTGGTAATGCATTTGGTCTTACAGAGAGAAGCGAAGATAGCACTAAAGTGGCAGGCTCTGATGCACCGAAACGCCTGGAAGGCCCGCGTGCCCGTTTGGGAACGGCTTGGGAACGGAAACGCGAATGAAACGTCCCCGAAACGTTTCTCAGACGTATCCCTAGCCGTTTCTGGATTCCATGCCGTATCCATACACGTTTCTGGATTTCCTTGCCGTTTCTAATGGGTGTTTATGTTCCGGTGAGAGATGGTGTTTTTTTATCACGTGAGAGATGGTGTTCACTGTTGAGAAGATGAAAGAATTTAACTAAAAGAGGAGAAAGTTTTGCAAGTGGATCTTATCACTTCTCAACGAATGGCCAGGATTAAATAAATGGTGTAGAGGTGACTCTTATCACTTCTCAACCAATAGTAAGATTAAATGGACGGTGTACATATATGTGTATGGTGTAATAAGTTAAATAGATGTGTAAGTGTGTAAATAAATATGTACTACCTTCGTCTCAAAATAATTGTCCCCCGACAAAAAACACAGTTTAAAAAAAATGCATTTATTACAACTTTCTCTTTCTTACTTTTTAACAGAATTACAGTTTTACCCTTAACTAATTAATTATTGTATTTTTTAAAGTTTGTAATAATAATTTCAATTAAGGGCAATATAGTAAACTCGATCAAACTTCCCTATCTATATTTAGTATTGGACAATAAATTGGGACATCCCAAAAAAGAAACGTGGACTATTAATTTGAGACGGAGGGAGTAGTCCGTTGTATATCTATTTTTTTTAATTACATTTCCGACCTTTTTGATTTTTATATTTGATTTTGTATTTTAAATTATTTGAATATGGTTTTTAAACTTACAATTTACATTAACATATATCTATTTTTGAATTTTCTTTAATATATTGTTGATTTTTTTATATTTTTTATTGTCGTATCTATGCCGTTTCCGTATCTTGAATTTTTGATTTTTGCCGTTTCCTGTTTCCGTATCCTTTTGCCGTTCCCATTTCGGTGCTACATAGGTGGCAGGGTCATAAGATCACCCATAAAGTCACCATTACTACCGGTCTAAACATTCTCTTGACACACTGGCTCGAAAAATTCTTTGTAACAACTTAGCAAAAACCCAACTATATAGTTTGATTCCGTGTCACTTCAATCATTTACCTAACTTATTTACAGCGTTAGCTAAATCACCAAATTAAGATATGAGAAATGCCATTGCAATTAATGAACCTGTGCTATGGATTAAGTATCGTCCATTCTTAATCCTTAAGCATTGCTTGTCAATAACTAAACCAACCGCATTCAATACAACTTTGCCGATTTTGAATATTAGGATTCATTACAACCCAAACTTGAGTCAAATATGATGTGAAGGTTAGAATCAGTTGGTCCAACAACCATAACTCATATTTCATCATTTTTTTTCTTTGTAATGATAGTTAAATGGTTCAACCGATCATTTAATTATGATTAACACATGTCATTTGCAAGACTATTTGGTTTTTTGGTACATCTTAAATTCTTAACAAGTCAAGTTGTCTCTTAATAATTCATAAGATACTACGAGTAGTATATAACTACATATACTTCAATCATTCAAAATTCTTAATCATTTACTGTTAATTATATTAGAAAAACATGGATTTCTTTGTTCTGTCTTTTAGCTATAATCAAATAATTGTTCAAAAAAGTTAAGAGAAAATGGTACCAAATCAATCAAAGTCTTCAACTTATATTCATAATTTTCTATTATTAAACTTGGTTGCGTTACATGAATTGTTTTGAACACATGCATAACCTATGATTGGCTTATCTTAAGGAGGTAAAACACATGTCTTCTACTCCTAATTCTTTTGTCAAATTATTGTTATGGCCTTCATTTATTAACGAGAATTCACATGGATCTAGTTAGAATATATACATAAAATTGATTGACACACTCTCATTTATTATTTGCACACTTAAATATACAAACTGATAAAGCATCATATAATAAATATACAACTGCTGAATGTACATATTAAAATGTACAAATAAAAAATTAGAGTGTGCAAATCATTAATCATATTAAAGATATTTTTTTTACCGTATGTAACATGCAAGTAATCAGATGGGTGTAGTTGCATTTTATAGCTAAAATATTAATTAATCTCTCTCTTTTTTTCAATAAAAATTAAAAATGATTAGCTTAAACTTATCCTAAAGTGATTAGCTTAGATTTATCCTTTGTTGTTATGCAAGAAAATTTTCCTATGTAAATGATCTTTTATCATGATATAAAATCATGTTAAATCAAAAGTTACTGTTAACCAAAATTCATAATAAAAACATCCGATGAACACGCTACTGTACCTTATTCGAACACTTGAGATAATTTTAGTTACAAAATCTAAATAGCTACTAAACCAATGTGGCTCAAATGTTGGACCTCGTAGAAAATCATTGCACCTCACGTTATGATTGTTCCCCATTTGCTAGCAGTTCGCATCAACTCATCGTCGTGGTGTTGGTAAAGTGATTCAGAGGGTCTTGTACGACGTGGTGTGATCAGATCATCAACCCCCTCCGGTCCTTCTACTCGATAAGAATGTCACTACTCTAGATATTAAACGGCTGCTAAATAAACAATGGGATTTGCGTGCCCACTAGGCACCTTATAAGGTGTCATTATATGGAAAGCTTGAGTATATTAAATTGAAATCACATTTAATTACATTACAATAAATTTAAGTTTAATTAAGTTTTATTAAATACATTTTTTTGTAAAAGGAAAGTTTAGTGTATTAACTAGACATTAAATGCATTTGTTTACACATTAAAGGATGTCCAGTGGACACCAGTTAAATCTCATAAAAAATTTAAACCGAAAGACTTTGTCGTAGAATCCTAGCCACATTTCTCGCTTATGCATATACTATTTGCTTCAAGTCATATACGAACAATAAGGGTTGCTCACTTGTTTAGGATCGTATATTTCTCACTTATGCATATGCTATATGACTTGAAGCAAATAAAACTAAGCCACTACCCCTATGCTTGTTGACAATTGCTGAATCTATAGAAATAATGAGCTAATACTTAATGTGTTAATTATGATTTAAAACTAAATTATAAATATACTTTTAGAAAATAATTAATTTTTTATAAGCAAAATGTAATTAAACCGGCCGCCTCTTTAGAAGGCTAGTTGTCTGAGTAGAAGTAACAAATTTACTCAAAGCAAACCCAGTCTACTAAACAGCCCATCATAGTCTTTTTAGTAACCATGGGTTATTGGGTTATATGAGGTCCTTAATAACGGTTTTAGACTTTAGTCAACTAAACATCACTACATTGACAAAAGAATGCATGCAATGATACAAAGTACAAACAAATGAGCTTGCATGATAGAAGTAGACTTGATACACTTTCAATACATGCATAAATATACATTCATACAATATGTTTATAACTTTCCAAAAATTGCATTAACATAAGTCAGACCAAAAACCATTGTCCGTACGAATAAGGTTCAAGTCCAATATACCGGATCGTCTATTGAGTCATGGAACGGACCATGTAAACTTGTTCGATATAGGGAAACTATATGTTGGAATGCCACGTCGATATAATTTCACAAGAGATAAATTGTTTGGTGGTAAGATATACCAGAAAATTTACTCAAAACTATTAAGCTTAAATAGTTACTAAAATTATATCATGGTCAATTGGTCATCAAGAAACATAAAAAGAAGACAAAATGATGTATTGGGCTCACAATTAGGAGCACCCTGATTTACAAATCACACAAAGTTTCTACAATGTGGAAGTTATCATGGCAGTCATAAAGTCAAAAGAGAAATAAATCATAAGTCTTCGATTTGGTATTCAGGGGTCGTTAGTCGTTATTTTCAAAATTGATTGCTTTGATCATTACAATTATGAGTTGTAAATATTAAAATTTGGATATTCAATTGTGGATATCTAAGTTAGAATAAAAATATGTATACACCATCAATGGGTCATGTTCCTCTTATCTAGCGACGGAACCAGGATGGGTTCCAAGGGGGTCTCGGGACACCCATGAATTCTTGTAGCATAATGCTAATTCTTGTGAAAAATCTCAAATTCTTGTAAATGTACTTGGTCCTAAATTAATGTGTTTATAGTCTTATTTAGTTTTTCGTAAATGAACTTAATTAATCATTTTTAGTTCTGGTTTCGTCCCTGTTTTTATCTATACCTTTCAATGAAGAAAATAACTAGAAGTGTATCATTTGTTGTTTCCATACTATTAGTGATATCAAATTGATAAAACTTGGTGAAATTTGTAGTTAAGTTAGTTTATGTACATGTACATACACAGAAGGTTTGTTTACGAGTGAGGACATACATGATATAATTGCTAAAATGACCATTCTATCCTGGAAAAGATCAGAAAGTTAAAGGTTATTGCTTCATATTCTTTGCAAGTATCTACAAGCAAAGTCCTTTACTCCTTTGTGATGACTAATTCAACTACTAAAGTAGAAAAAGTAAAGTAATTTGGTTGCATGGTACTCTTATTTCCACACTCATATCTCAAGGGATTTGGTAAATCAAAGAAATATGAGAGCCACAAAGGGTACGTAACAAGCAAATTTTGCATCTCAAATTTCAAAGGCAAACTCCATCACAAATTAGCAAAAACACCATGCAAGAAGCCAAAACATCACCAAATGGCCTAGTGGTAACGTCCTTGGTTTCCTCACAAGAGGTTAAGGGTTCAAACCTCTTTAGGTGTGTACATTTGGGGTAGCCAGAGAATGATCGGAAACGGTCCCAGGATAAGCATGGTGAGGCCGCATATATATACAAGTCAAAAAGGTGTGGCTTCTTGGGTAACCTGAACAGAGAAAAACCTTATCCGTTTACCCGTTTTATCATGCGGGAAGCCAAGTTCTTTTGTTTCATCGATATGTTATAGTCTATCAGAGTGTATTAATTTCAAGAGTGACAAAACAAGAAAAAAATGCTTAGACTCCCAGTAACATCAAATGGTAATTGTGACGATAAGAGTTAAATATTGGCTCAAAATAACCAGCCATAAAGGAAGTTCAAGTCTTATATAACATACCAAGGGCGAGATAGCATATGATCATGCAAGCAACATACTTTTTCTACTTTAGTTCTACTAATACAATGAAGGTAACTTTGATATTAAAATGTGCATAGCCATAGAAAGTCATACATCATTTCATCGACTTACTTCTGATACATACATATGATAAATGATAATAGTAGAACATGTAGCTAATGAGGTTACGATACTTACTTTTTAAAATCATATGGATGTACATACCTGTAGAAGCGCTTGCACCTTTCGAGCTCTTGTCTAAGCAACACAAACGAAATAACGTATCTTCCAATTTTGAATTCTCATATGTTGAAGGGAATGAAGCCTGGTCCGAGACCACCAATTCATTTTCACTTAGAATTGTCTGTTGTTACAATCACAGTGGTTTCGAACCAGACAACATTCCCCTCAGCCATATATGAGAGACAAATTATATGCTCAATGTTTCATATGTATGGCTCCTTATATAAGTAGATGAAAAGCACAAAACATCTTTGGACCACTTTAATGACATGTGAGTCTCAACTCACTTTTACCGTCCAAAACATGCTTTTCACACACATTTGAGAGATTGTCAACTTTTTAAAAACTCAGAAAACCATATTTAGGGAAATGAATTCTGTCGTGTTTATGTAGATTTATCTTTGATAACTTATTAAACAAGAAATACATATTCGATTCATATTTGTTATCTATAAAAGACAATGAAAAAAAGTCTAACCAATTGATGTTTGTTGAAACGCCTAAAGCATGTCTTGACAAAATGAAATGGGAGCTTTTTTATATAAGAACTTTTCTGATACTCTGAATTCATAAGAACTTTTTACAAATTCGTTATAACGAACATGCTTATGTGAGATATACATATGTAAAATCAGACATCTGGTAAAATATGAACAGGTAAATGTAAATTTTGAGTAAATGTATCAAATCACTATCTTGTTTCATGTAATAGCAATTATTAAAGACTATTGGTAATATTGTTTTAATTTAGTCAATTATTGAATTTGTTACAAAATGCTGATCAAGGTACTCTTTTAACTAGTGTGTTATGTGTACACATTATATGGGACAAATTAACCATCATACTTACTGTGGTTTCAAGAAATGTGGCTCTTGGTTCACAAGTTGACTACTCCTCAAGCAAATATTATACTTAATTTACACATGAAAACTACAAAGGGTTTCCTTTGAAAAGTCTCTTTCGAAGATAAGTCATAAAACCTCCTGATTAAGTCATATGCGGAATAGGAAAAATAGTTATTACATTAGGATTATTATCAACAAATCACTTTCAGAAAATAATACTTATACGAAGGCATAACAACCACCTCCAGTTTTTTTCCCTCTAATATAACCATGTGTGAGAAAACATATAGGCCAGGTAGTGATTGTTAGTGATTATGTTTGCACATTTTATTTCAACCGGCATTCATTAAAATTTACTTAAACTACACTTTAATGAGTCTTTGCATAGATTGCAAGTTTTCCAATGACAATCTTGATGATTATTGTGGATGTTATAAAGTGGTTTATACTTAAGGCTCACTTAAGAATTTCAAATAGCTCTCATGAATATATTTTTATTCAAGTTCTATGAATCGAGCTTGAGAACTCAAGCCATGCCACAGATTTAAACTAGGAACGTTAATTGATCTACAGAATTGACTTGAGTTTAGCTACCATCATCAAGTGAAATTTGAGCTAAAGCCCGTCCAGATTCATACTCGACTCAACTTGTTTACAGCTCTCAACTTAAATGGGTGCTCGCATTCAAGCATTCCACCATCATTTCGATTAGTTACATGCATTCCTTAATTTATGTTCATCAATCAACTTTTTTCTTAACTTTAAGAGACTTTTGGGTCCTTAACAATTGTATAGAAAACTAGCAACATCGAAAGATAATGTATCAAACTAGTCTAGCAACAAAAGAGTATGATTAGAGCCAATGTAACCTTGTTATTCAAAGAGGGAAACTGCTGATTTAACCATCAAAAAAAAAAAAAAAAAAAAAAAAAAAAAAAAAAAAAAAAAAAAAAANCAGGAGCCCATAAGCCTTTTTTTTTTTCCTTTGAAAATCCAAGCGAGCACAAAGAAATTTGACGAATAAGGTAGAAAGATAACACCATTTGCAAACTGGTTTCTGTAAATATCAACTAATCCACCTTGCATAGTCCACTCACTGTTTATTCAATCGAGAGTTTTCTTCACTGTATACGAATCCCCACAACCTGTTTACAGAGTCTCCCTAGTTGTGGTTCTCTTTCATCTACTCAGAAACACTTGGTAGAGCAACTATCCCTAACTTTTAAAAATTACAAGATAGGGGTTCTTCAATTTAAGAATATTAAAAAAAAAGTTTCACACATGAACACTCAATAATCTGGACATCAGAATAACTAATCTTAAGCATCTTCTTTCTTGCGTTCTTTTTCACTTCTTTAAATGAATCATAATCAAAAAGTAAAGCTCTTACAAAAGAACATATATTTTTTTATTTTTGGCAATGAGGTGTTCTCAAAAGGTGACGAGTGTTGGCCTATACAGAAAGGGGTGGAAATGAGCCGGGCCGCTTGTGAAAAGCTTGGGATCAGACAGTGTTGTAAAAATTGGCCATGGCGGTGGTCCACCGCCACGATATTTCCATATCGGTCTAACTTATCGGTTTTGGTCAATGGCGGTCAAAATCGGCCATGGCGGCGGGTCGTTCAATGCCGGTCAACTTCAGATCTAGGGTTTTTTTTCATATTCACGCCGGTCAACTTCAGATCTAGGGTTTTTTTTTCATATTCACGCCGGTCAACTTCGATTTTCTTGATTTTGTTTTAATTTGGGGAACAAATCATGAAGCTTTTCTAGGTTATGCTTAAAGAAGCAGCAGATTATAATTATATAACAAAAGATATATAATTAAAAATAATAAAAACATTAATATTGCTAATATTTTTTTTTTTTAAATAAATTCCTTTATAATTTATGGTCTCCGCCATGGCGCCGCCAAGACCGATATGGCGTTTGGCGAGGGTCGACCGCCACAGTACCGCAGAGCGATATTTACAACCTTGGGATCAGATCGGTAAAAAGCTCGAACGACCCGAGCCAAAACAAGCTTGAGCCCGAGCTCGAGCTTAAGTTGCAGCTTATTTATTAATCAAGATCAAGCCCGAGCTTTACATACAAAGCTCGATTGGGCTCGCAAGCCTGAAGAGCCAAACGACGCTAGGATATTTTAAGTATTAAACATATATAAAACGTTATGCATTTGTATTATAGGCGAGCTTATTAACGAGCTCAATAACAAGCTTATGCATTTGCTTGCGTTTTTCTAGGTGCCCTTTATGTTTTGGTGTTTTTGCTTATGCTTGTGTCCCCCTTGTCTCTTTAGCGCATTTTCTTTTCTTTATTGTGTCCTTTTTTATCCTTAGTTCTTTTGTTGCTTTTATATATATTTCCTCTGTATGCTTGCTTGCTTGCTTTCCGTATTCTGTCTTTTGTCTCTTCTTCCTTTTTATTGCACTCTTTCTCACTTGCATTATATTCTGAGCTCTCTCACCCGCACACATACATCTCCCTACCTTCGGGTTTAACCTGGGGTAGGGGTAGGATCTGTCTACATTCTACCTCTCTCATACCCCGCCTCGGCAGGATTGGGTATGTTGTTGTTGTTGCTGTTACGAGCCAAGCTCGAGCCAAGCTTTATTTTTTAATTGAAAAATCATATAAATGAGTCGAGCTCAAGCCGAGCCTATATAACATACCACAAGCCGAGCTCGAGCTTAAAAAATAAGGCTTGAACCGAGCCGAGCTCGAGCTTTATAAAACTTAAATGAGCCGAGCTCTGGCAGGCTCGGCTCGTTTCCACCCCTATACAGAAGACACCAAGGGTTGATGTTGCATGGAACAGGAAATAGGATGGATTGGTGAAGTGTCATTCATGCTTGCATTTTAATGTGTTTTTTAGGATAAGGCTGCAAATGAAGGAAAAGAAATGATTTACTAGTCGTAGTGGTCTCGATTATAGCTGAAATTCACATTATGCGTTGATGTATTTGCTTTGTAAGTTTTGTGTACACGAGTGCGAGTGTGTGTTTGCATGTGTGTTTAAAGAAGAGGGGGAGAATGAAAACAAGATCATCAGCAATCTTTGCACCACCATTATAAACTACGATGACCCAGATTGATCCTAGAACAAGGGAACAAGAAACTCACCACTGGTGAATCAGTGATAATTGTCTTTTCCCCGACATCGTGTATCGACTATAAATAAATGGATGTCAAACATACTACACATAGGACTAAAATATCTATCTTTTTCACTTTTTCAGAAAATTGCTAGTGCACTAACAGCTGGAATTAGAATGATGTACACATTTAATATTTTACGTGCTAGTAGCTGTGACATTGCTCGAGTTTGAATCGCCAGCCATGCATAAAAATATGTGGTCAGATTTAAGCCAAAACCTCTATACAATTTGAGCAAATTCACCATTGGAATTGTTGAACTAAGCATAATCATATCATAAAACCTAAGGAAACCTTTTGCAATTAAAATTGTGGCTAATTCAGATGTTACTAATTGCCGATCTGTAAACTTGTGTTTTTTACTCACAGTAATCTCCTGAACATTTTTCAAGTCTTAACAAAACATGAGACGCAAAATAATTTAGAAAATACCTTCTTTAGCTCAGCTTTTGGTGGTGGGCCCTCGTGGTAGAAGCTTGGCATTGGGTTTGCCTTAAATAACAAGCTCTTCCTCAGTTGCTTGAGGGCTGCTTCTTTTTCTTCCTAATAAATGCAACACAAAAAGACATAAATTACAAGTTGACATGGCATAAAGAAGAGTTAAGAAAGCAAATGATAACTGATACAGATCGGAGGTATGTACCTTGGTTCTTTCCTCACTTTGAACTTTCTCAGCCTCTAGTGCTTGCTGTTTCTCCTCTAATTTGGAATAAAACTGATGTAAATGAGCACAAAATGAAAAACATAATAGAAGTTAGCATTCTGATAGTAGATTCGAAAGGATTTAACATCTTTAGTTAACAGATTTTTCACCTCTTTACGTCTCTCTGCACGTGTGCTACACCTGAAAACTGGAGCTGATGCAGAAGTGGGCTTAGACAATACAGTTCTTGCTGTTGCAGCAGTACTTTGTAAAGTTAAGAACTTAAACAAATGCAAATATAAATAAAAGCAGAAAGAACGAAAAGAAAAAGGAAATTTGCAGATAAGGATACGATGATGCTACAGAACAAGAATCATCTTCATCCGGATGCTTCTTGTTATCTGGTTGCAAAGGCTTCCTTGCTACTAGCTGCAAATGAACAAGAAATATTCACAATAAAACCATGCAACAAGAGATAATATATACCATAATTCCTTGATGAAAGTTTTTATTGCGTAAAATAAGATGCACTTTTTCAATTGTTCCGTTTTAGTCATTGTTTAAGCAAAACCCCCATATAAATCAACTTTTAAAAAGGATATTTATTAGGAAATTGCTAAATGTAGCCCCTACGTTTAAGATATTCAAAAACGCCTTAACCGCTTGTACATTCAATTGCCCACCTCTGCATTTAACCTCTCTCAACCGACTTAATGTACCACTAATTATGCATTATTTTTGTCTTAGAGCTATGTTTAGCAAAACCCTATTTATTATACAAAAATATTTAATAAATGTATAACAACGTTATCTTTTTCAATATTGTGAAAACTTATATGAAATGCCAAGATTACAGGCTACCAAGTGACTTAAACACGACACAAAACCATCTTCAATGACTATCCCAAAAAGTAGTATAATGACTTAAATGGAACAAGTTATGTATTTTATGTGAAAGCCAAAATTTTATTTAAACTTGAGTTTCAAATTACCTCCTTTGTTTTCTTTGTAACTTGGGCAGGCCTGGTTGAATGAGATGATTTGGCAACAGGATTACCAACAGGACGAGTTCCACATTGAGCACGCTTTTCAGTAGCAAGAGCAAATGGTTGCGGAACGGTGTGTTTTGTTTTAGCATGTCCAACTGAAGATTTGGTTGAGGGTTTGACGGTTGCATTTGACTTTTTGCTTTCGCCTTCTGTTTGCTTTTTGCTAATTGTCGTTTTCTCGTCCACCAAGCAAGTTTCACAGTCCAAAGTGTCGTTTGTATGTTCCGAGACTTCAATTATACATTTCTCGACTTCAATTTCTTTGACTTCATCTGGTGCCTCAGTATCAGGCTTTGAGTCTCCGTTAATTGACACATCTGATTCCGTTGAACCATTAAAACTGGTGGTGTCATTAGTTGGATCACCAGAAAGATTGTTTGTATTGACCGTGACAGAATCTACCTCCTTGTCCATACATATATTAGCAACCTCCATTCTCATTTGACTGCATAAATATCAGTGGAATTAAAAACAGAAAATTCGATATGTGAATACGAAACATACTACTGTCATGTTCGTGTCATATGTATAGTCACCCTTAAATTCACACCATTACAATTCTCTGTATTTCCCTCCCACTCCCTAACGCTCTCATATTCAAGAGGCTTGGTAAATAATGCGTTCAACAATTTGGGTGCATCAAGTCAAACTAGCAATTGTTCCATTTGGTTTGATATCTTGGCATACTTGTTTAAAAAAGGCATAATATTAGCAAGTAATAATCCTTATAAAAGCGCCTTTTGGTGGTGTGTCTAATGCAAATATTTCCTCTGTGTTTTGTTGTTTCCATTCGCTGGTAATTAAGCCATAACTTCACTGATTGATGAAGGGATTCCTAGTGAATGCATACCATGCTATAACAGATGTTAACTACAGGTATACAACCTTATGTTTATATGTCATATCACAAGTATCTTTGGTTTTCACGAAACACGACAATCTATTAACCTGATACCCCTAATGTCCTGACATTCTATGGTCTTAAAGAGAGTACAGTTTAATGTTTCTCACATCCCAAAGGATATTCACTGAAATTCTGAAACAAATTGTATACTTTTTAACTTGTTAGACATTGAGTTCAGTCTCTTCAGCTTCTATGGTTACAAACCGAGGCTCTGACTAGGTTATTAAAATCCTATGTTCACAACTTAGCGGCACTTGAATCATATGCACTATGAAAGGATAAAGTTCTATCTAAACATATTCACTAAAATTTTCATATAAAATACTCAATAGTTTCACTTAAAGTAAAAAACAAAAAGTTAAACATAGTGATCAAATAGTACTCTCTACGTTCGTATCTGAGTAAGCACTTGCAAGTCATGTAATTGTATTCATCCATCAACCTGCCTCTCGTTCATCATCCTACTACGTTATTTAGACTTTTTGTTAAATACATACAAAATACTAAGCCTGTATTTGTTGTCTAGATATAAATAGTGTTGAAAAGGATGTAACAACTAACAAGTACAGTCTAAGAAGAAAGAAAAAGTAAGAAGTAGACAATAACACGACACCAAACAATATAAGGGGTAATCAATATAATTCAATATTGTATCATTATGCACAAATAGAGAGCATCACTATCGTTAACCAAAAATATAGAGGGAAAATATACTTTTCCATAAAATTTAAATTAAGACTTGGTACTTAATTACATAAAGGAAAAACGCCACTATATAAGTAAATGGTACTAAACACACACTTTTTAACGTTCAAATATTTTAATATTGTCCCGCAACCACTTAAACATGTGCATATCTTAACACGGGATCCTAATTGTATAAAGCTGACAACATGGCATCCCAACTTCTTAGTTCACATAAAAATGGCCATCCACCTCATAAATTTTATCCAATTGGCACACCACATCAGATATGTAACCAATTAATTAAGATTGCAGGACAACTTTTCAAATAATAAACAAAGTTAAAAAAACTTTAGCAGCTAAAACCTCTTTAAAACTGTTTGTGTGACCTAGATGAAACAGCCGTGAAGCTAGATTACTATTTAGTAACATTTGCCCTATTATAAACGATGGGCTCCAAGATCATACAAGTAGATATCAAACCATCTAAGTCTTGGTACTTCTTTTATCACACATTATAATACGGTAACAGAGACCGGTGTATCAATCTCTTAGAGGTGTTTGGGATTGCATTTTGGAAGAGATTATCTTATTGATGCCTTTATAACACGCAACTGATCAGCAAAATAAAAAAATGGTTAGCAAACCTTTTTGGAAAAAGTGACTAGCTGTGTTTTCTCTCGAAGGGGGTGTTTGTTTAAGCTTATATGTGGGCTTATGAGCTTATTTGTGTTTCGGCTTATATTTCATAAGCCTCAATTTTCAGGCTTATTTTGAGACTTGTGGGCTTATAGCAGTATAAGTTTATCATGGTATGATAAACTTATATGAGCCCATAAGCCTCAAAATAAGCCGGAAAATCGAGGCTTATGAAATATAAGCCGAAACACAAATAAGCTCATAAGCCCACATATAAGCTTAAACAAACACCCCCTAAGAAAAAAACCCGTAGGTTGTGACCTGCTTCTGAAAACACGCTCTAACACAAAATATATAAACACGAGTCCTATGAGTCAACATATGTATTACTAACCTAGTAACAACCTACATTCTCTAACAAATTCTCACACTAAAACACCACATTTTCACTAACAACAATAAAACCCCCAAAATATCAAAACCTAAACAATGATCCACATAACCAAACATAGATCTAATTAAACACATTAACATTGAAACAAGAGTAAAAATGTGAAAAGATTCTTACAGATTAGAATGCTCTGATCTATGAAACCAACTTAAATAAATTATTTCTCTCTCTAGGATGGTTATAATTTTGTGACTATGTGTAAATAAATATTGGTGTGTGTGAAGAGTGAGGGGGTGTATAAATAGTGAGAAATGATTAACGGCGTTAGGTTTGGTAGTAGAAGTAGTTTTTGAATATTTAACGCGCTCAGCATTATGACAAAGGACAAAAGTGTGTGTCTTTGTTTATTTGTTTGGGGGACATATTTGTCTCTTTGGATTTTGTTTATATATTTTTTAATTATTGTAATTGGTTACCACCTACTGCAAATTTTTTTATTTTCTGAGGGATTTTTTTGGTGTGAGGTGAGATTCCTGAATCCGTGCTTGAAATAAATGGTACTTTAGTTGAAGAAATAATAATAATTACCTAATTTAGTTTCTCTTGAGACAAGAGAACATTTGATTATTTTTTAGACAGTTTGTAATAAGGCAACGGGTAAGGATCTAGCGAGAAGAAAATTTAAATGATAAGAATGAGAAATAACTAGACTCGCATATTTGTAATGCATCGACTTGAATCAGATGCATCTCTTTTCATTTAGATGCTTCATAATTAGTTCTGAAAGTGATTTTGAAGTGAAAACTGTATAAACTAGAATAGGGGTTCAATAGTTTCACCGTTTATAATTGTGTTTTAAGATTTTTATGAAACCGTTTATCTTTTTGAAAAATCGTTTGATTCTAAGCCATGTGGTATCAATTATGCAACTATATATATGCACAAAGTAAGAAGTAAAGAAATGTAAGAAAGGTAAAGGAAAGAAACAACCAAACCGAGACACGAAGATTTATAGTGGTTCGGCACGAAGCTCACTTTTCGCCTTATTCCACTCCTTGAGTATCACACTCGAGAGTTCACAATCACTATATCAAAAAACTCCTTCAGGCGGAGCAAACCGTACACCAACGCTTACACCAATTAATGACACTAGAGTGTCGAGTCCTAATACTAACTAGAACCAATCTACACACTCTTCACGGACATACACCTTGTCCACTTGGATTTACACACAATCCAAGTTTTCACACAGACGTACACACCGTCCACTTGGACTTTCACCCGGTCCAAGTCTTCACACTACACTTTACGGACTTTCACCTAGTCCACACCAATACACGAACTTACACTAAGTCCTAATCTTCACACACACCGGTACACGGACTTACACCTAATTCCAAGTCTTCACACACCTAAACACGGACTCACACCAAGTCCTAATCTACATACATCACTTCACGGACATACACTTTGTCCAAGTCTACACTAACACACCTAATCTCGACTCACACATAAGTCGGATACACTANGACAAAGGGTGGTATGTGCTATTTTACACATACTTTTGACCTTAGTTTAAGTGATAAAAAGACCAAAAACTAACGTGAAACGCCAAAGATATCGTGTTTTTGTGTTTGTGACTGTGCAGGAAAGGATATTGCATAAATGGCATGAAAACCAACCAAAAAGCCCTAAACGAGCACGAGATTTGGAAAAGAGTCAAGAAGCCGAGTCAACAATGAAATTTGCTTAAGTAAAGCCCGTGACGATGTTTTCATTACTTAAAGGCTCATGAATATGAAAGAGACACGTAATCGAAGATTAGAGATGATTATCATATATAAGCTTCCCAAATTCGAGCAAGTGATCACTTTTATATCATTGAAGACTTTTTGAAGACTCGTCAACATATTTCCTCAAGATTACAAAGACTAAAGTTTACTTTTTAGAAGTCGTTTAGTAGTGTAATAGAAGTTTATGTGTCATTTCATAAACAATATGAGTTGAGGGGGCTAGATGTAAAAGGAATCCACCATGGATCCCTTAAATACCACCCTTAAGCTTCATTTTGAAGCAAGTCTTGATTTTATTTTTAGTCTTTAATTTCATTTTTAATTTTATGTCATTTATTTTCTTGTCATTTATTTTAATGTAAGTTTTATTTTAATGCACTTTTAATTTTCATGTCTTAATTTACTTATTGTCATTTAATCTTTATTGTCTTAATCTTTACAAGTTCTTTCTTAATCTTTACAAGCTTTTATAAATTTTCTTGTCACCTTTGCATGGTTCTAATTTGAGTCGCATAAAAAAAGCTTATGGGTTAGGGCTTGCAAAACAAGTCGTGGCTTATTTACTTATTTACAAGCTTATTTAGTTTTTAAAAAGTGTTTTTCATTAAAGCTTTTATTAGATTTTTGTTGTTTTAAAATTTGGTCACGTAAAAAAGGGGTCCAAGTACAATTTTCTTAGGGTTTAGCGAGTTGCAAGATATTTCTTAGCGAGTATTGATTTTGTGATTTTGGTCCAGCGAGTATGCTTCACAAGATAGCGAGTATGAAAATCTTTCGAGTTCTAGCGAGTATGAAAATAAATTCTAGCGAGTTGGGTTCATAAATTCTAGCAAGTATGAAGTTTATCATAGCGAGTATGCTATTTTCTTTTCCTAGCGAGTATCATCTTGGCTGGGTCTAAAGCATGCGAGTATGAGTTCCATTTTTTAGCGAGTTTGGTCTAGTCTATAGCGAGTTTTAATTTTTAGCAGCGAGTATGGATTTTTATGGTCTTAGCGAGTATGGGTTCCAAACCTAGCGAGTATTGATTTTTAAATTATAGCGAGTATCACTTTTAATTCCTAGCGAGTAAGAACTTTTTGAAACTAGCGAGTATCATTTTATTTTATTAGCGAGTTTGAAGTTTACTTAGCGAGTTTGGATTCCGTTTAGTGAGTCGTTGTAGTTTTTCTAATGTTCTTTTGAGTCAAGTGTCGTTGTCTAGTCTTCATTTCATTTCTTGTACAAGTCGAGTTAGACTTTTATTCACTCCATCGTTTCTTCGAGTGGAGTTTTGTTTGGTTCATTCCTAAACGAAACTCTGCCGAATTTTCTTTAATTTCTTTTAACTTAGTTTATTTTTCTTTTCACTTATTTTATTTTCTTTTAAACGTTTTCTTTCCTTTTCTTTTATTAATTAAATTTAAAAACCAAAAACATTGTACGTTCTTGTTTCATTTTCATTTCTTTCTTTCTTTCTTTTATTTCTTTTAACGTTTATGATTTCTTTTCTTATTTACTTTTAGCTTCTTTAAACACGTTCTACTTTCATTAAGTTTTACATAAAGTTTCGTAGTTTAAACCAAAACACAAATCATCTTTAAACCTATTCACATCACATAACTCACGGTTTTGAACGACGATATCCATTCAACCCTCGTTGGGACTACGACCCGAGGTTCAAGCTTGCTTGCTTGCTAGAATTCTCACACCAAAGGGCAATTGTCATATCCATACACTCATTGTCATACTTGTGTATGTAGTCGAAAGTCAAGTGAATTTCATTATGAAATGCATCTTTTCCACTTTCAAACAAGTGAAGAACACAAAGAAGATATCCAAGCTTCAAGTGTTGTCGAGAGTCATCCCCTCATTTCACACATCCACCTTTGGTCGTCAACCAACAAAACACCTCAAAATTCCATGATGCCTAATCATCCATTAATGATTACCCACTTTCAAAA